>JABUQX010116782.1:0-10000 GCA_015478945.1 Trachelipus rathkii
TCAATTACGATGTCATATATCAAAATAAATATAATATAATATAACTAATAATCATAATAACAATAATAATCCAAATAATAACTCGATGATTTACGATATCCCACTAGCACATCACTCAAACATAACAAACTTGTAGGTATAGAATAGTCAATCCAGCTTTGATCTCAAATTCCAAAACCTAATGCGATCCAAACATAACATAAACTTTCCCATAAAGTAAATAATAATAATAATAATAATAATAATAATAATAATAATAATAATAATAATAATAATAATAATAATAATAATAATAATAATAATAATAATAATAATTAAATAATTGTAGCTAAATCAGCCTAGTATATCTACTTATAGAACTTAATGAACTGTCCTTATATTTTAGTATTTGAAAGTAATTTACTATTTATTGACGTCCTGTGAAAGAATGTTCTTAGTTGTTAACATACGAATATATAATCCAAGCATATCATTTTTCTTTTTATTTTAAGGGGAGACTTCATAGCAAAAGCTCAACTATTCCAAACCGATAAAAGTAAATGTTTTTTTGATGAACAACTATGATATCTTTAATTTTATGGAAAACAAAAAAAACTGTTCGTTTTTGAACAGTTTTAGGGTGAAGAGAGGAATTTTTTTTTTTTAAATTTCCACAAAAACTGCCATAAAATCTTTAATTTTCAAGATATTTCAATTTTTTTTGCACTATAATTCTCCAATTTAGTGTGGTAATAAATTTTAGTTAAACACCTTATTTGAAAATTTGTGTTTTTTTTTTTAAATTTTTACAATCTCTGAAAAGTACTTTCAAAATTTTTGAACAGAGAATAGTCAACCAACTCTCTCATTAGAGCTTGACATACCCACCTATCAGTTCTACATCCTTTAAAAATACTATTAAAATCATAACATAGATTAGTATATGTTTATTTACACAGTTATATATTATGATGGCAATTTAGATGTACAAATATAGTTGATATGAAAAATAAAAATCTGTATCAGGATACTTGTAATTTAATATTTTTAAATAATTATACAAATTAAAATAGTGTTCTACTAAAATATAGTAAGATAAATAAATATTGCAAACATTTTTACAATAAAAATAAAAAATTTTTATATCATTAATTTAAAGTCACTCTGTAAATAAATACCATTTTAATCGTCTAATAATTATATATATTAATTAATAATAATAATATTAAATTAATAATTAAAATAAATAATTAATAATCATAATAAATAATAATTATAAATAATAATATAATTCTAATATTAATATTATAATTATATATATATAAATAATAATAATTATAATAATATAATAATAATATTAAATTATAATAATCATAATTAAATTACTTAAATTAATAAATATAATAATATATATATATATATAATATAATAATTATATATAATAATAAATAATAATATAATAAATAATATAAAAATACTTATAATATTAAATGTTAAATTCCTTTAGTGTATATTTTATATATATTTTATATTCAGAATATTATCAACTCGTAGGATTCTCCTTTTAAAAACAAAAAACAAAAAAAACCTGCTTTCAATTTCTCCAAAGCTTTGTTTCATTAAATTTGATTTCTGGTTTAAAATGTAAATTGTACTTATGACTTGACGAATTGAACACGAAATTGAAAATTTTAATTACTTATATAATAAGCAACTTAAATTGTTAGAAGTCTCTCTCTTGGAAAGTACTTCGTCCTTTATTTTGGAAAGCCCATTTAGCAATTAATTTTAACAAAGGCCAAGTAATAAAGTGATGAAGCCTAAATCAAAATTTAATTAAAAATTTTTCTTTGATAATAATTTTTATTATTAATATTGTGAAGCTTTTCTACAAGAATATATAAATATATATAGTAGTATAATATAAAATATATATATATATTTGACATAACAATGCTATGACATAAATGTTATTTTAATATGTTTCTAAGATATTATATAACACATTTCATACATATATATGATAAAATATATTGACAGTATATAATAAATAGGTTATATATATTATTTAATCTAATATATATATTATAATAAGGGTTCACAAGGAACCCTCTTATTTGAATTTATAATATAAGGTCTAAATAGTTTTAAAGCGTGATGTCGAAAGCATGGTGAACTTGAACTGGTATATATATATACTCACTATATATATATATATATTATATATATATTATTATCGTGTTTGAAAATTCTCTTTTTAAAATTTGTCTTTTATTTTTATTTATTATTATTAATTATGTGGTGCTGTGTTTAGTGAAGTGTGTGGATTTTTTAATCCTTACTTTGTTTTAATTAAAAGTTTTATTAAATCAAATCACTTAGTAACCATTTTTTCGTTTCAGTAAAGTTCTGCGATCGGTGTTTTAATTAAAACATAAGTTCTAGTTTTAAATTTTTTTTCTTTTTTTTTTTTAAAGTTTTTGTAGTTGTAGGTTTTTACCAAAGTTAATACTGCCTATTCGAGTGGGGAAAAGTTGCATAAGTTTAAATTTTATTTTTACATCGTGCAAGATTTGATTATTAATTAATTTTAGCACTTTTAATTTAGGTTTTAGTGAATGAACAATTTTATCTCGATTTCTCCTTTTGTTTTTGCCTGTTTTTGTCTATTGTTTTTATTTTGTTGTTTGTGTGTTTGTGTGTGAGTGTGTGATAGCAGATTTGCGTAGACGCGGCCTTGCTGTTGACTTTACCAACATCGACGGCTTGCTCTCTAACTCTGCTTCCCTGGAGTACCACTTCTCTAACTATAACCCTAACCTTTTGCTCTTGTCTGAGACTCAGATGGATAAGAATTCATCCTCTAACTCGTTTAATATATCCAACTATAACTTATTTCATAATTTCCGTTCGAAGGGTGGAGTGTGTGCCTATGTAAGCATTAATACTCCTTGACCTACGTTTAACCACTAGTCCTTCTCTCTATAAATACACCACCTTCGCTCCTATTTTTAATTCTAATACTTTCTCTCCAAAAGCTCCATCCTGCCTTTGCGTTTTTTCTGGCACTTTGATCTGGCCGATTGGGGGGGCATTGCGTCGCTTCTACGCTAACTATAATTGGAATGACTGCTTTGACTGTGATGACGCTTCGGCTTCTGCCGAAAAAGTGGGAGCTGTAATCGTTGATAGGATGAACAGGTTCATTCCTTCTTCGACTAACTCTTTATCTCCTCATAATCCAAAGTTCGATGGTGCTTGTTCTCTGGCCATTCAGGCTAGAGACTGCGTATCGGGAGTAGAAATATTTTAGCTCTCCTATCACTCTCGCTAATTTTCACTCAACCAGAAATCGTTGCAGGGATACTCTTCGACGAGAAAGCGGGCTTTCATCAAGCGAAAGTGCGCTAACCTCCTTGGTTCTCCTACTGACAAATCTTTCTGGCCTCTTGCCAAAAACATCTCTAGCAACTTCTGTAAATCTGCCTTTCCTCCTCTTATTCGATCTGATGGTTCTGTTGCTAATTCTCCAACTGAAAAGGCCAATCTCTTCTGCCTCCTATTTTCCTTTAACTCAACCCTGGGCGATTCTGGCATTACTCTTCCTCCTCCTTCTTCTCTCAGGTGTATAATGCCTTTGCCTGTGATTACATTTGATCGGGTACATGGACTCCTGAAATCTATGAACGTTTAGGAAGGTGGGTGGCCCGGATGGCGTTCCTCCTCGAGTTTTAAGGGAGTGTGCTTCCGTGCTGACCCCACCCCTCGTTCAACTATATTATCTATGTCTCAATACTAACACTTTCCCTCAGTGTTGGAAGCACGCACATGTCCAACCTATTCCGAAAAAAGGAAGCGCTCTGATCCTTCTAACTATTGCCCTATAGCTCTCCACGTGTAAATTCTAATCTATAGATCTTTGAAAACCATGTCCTCAACTCTCATTCTTAGATCATCTGGAATCTCATTCACTTCTTTCCGATCGCCATTATGGCTTTCGGCGCTCGAGGTTTACTGGCGATATACTTTCCTATCTAACCGATTTATGGTTTACGCTCTTGGAACTACGGGAGACTGCGTGGCTGGCGCTTGAGATATCCAAACATTTGACCCGGGCAAAGGCAAGGTGTCACTGCTCTCCAAGCTCTCCTACTTTGAGTTTCCTCCATTTCTTGCTTACTTATTCTAGCTTTTATTTCAAAATCCGCTCAATATCGGCTGTTGCTGATCGGACAACTACTACTTCTTTTTCTATCAATAGTGGTGTTCCTCGGGGTTCTATCTTATCTTCTTACTTATTTTCCTACTTTTCATTAACAATCTTCTATGCTGCACATCTAACTCTGTCCTCATATGCCGCAGGACTCGACCTTCATTGTTTCAACTCATTTAAATTTCTGCTCTCTCTTTTACTTTACATTGCCATCTCGTCTTAAATCTTTCAAAATTCTATTCTCGCTGAATTGATAGAATTTCCGACGCGGGTCGTCTAACCTTGTGAAAATTCAATTCTTTAAAAACCGCAACTTCTACAAATCTCCCTATCTAAAACAGCTTCTAACTTTCCTATCCCTTTCGGCGGTTCTCTCGTCTCTCCTGCTGACAATATAAGCATCCATGGCATTAACATAACAAAAAAAATCTTGGAAACCCCACATCACACGGTTGCTAGGGCGGCCTCAAAGAAACTGGGAGTTCTGTTAGACTGCGAGAGACTTTTTTTCCTCTTCTCAGTTACACCAGCTATACAAGGGTCTCATCCGCCCTTGTATAGAGTACTACTCTCATATCTGGGGGGGGGGCCTCTTGTTTCACGTCTTGCTTTTGGGAAGGGTCGAAGACAAAGGCTAAAAGGTTTATAAATTGTTCTGTATTTTCCAGTTCACTTGACCCAGCGGTAGGCGCTTCAGGGAACTTATCACTCGCGTACCACCACCTCGTAACACAAGACAAGGGGTGCTGTGTCTGCGCATGAGTTTTGTGTTGATATTGGTACTCCAGGCTAGTTCGCTGCAAATGCTTCCTTGTTTCCTGCCACCTCTATTCTGTGGAATTCTATTCCATATTCTGTGTTTTCTGCTGAATCCAATCTCCCACACTTTAAAGCCTGCGTCTGTGTTCATCTGCGTAATTTGCGCTAGAGGGTGAACTTTTGAGCGTATAACACCACCTCCTTGAATAGGGCTTTGCCCTGAGTGGTGGTGACACTGTAAAAATTTATATATATATATATATATATATATATATATATATATATATATATATATATATATTAATATATATAATATATATTATATATATATATATAAAAATCACTTTTACCTGCTACTTTTATTAAGTTTTTTATCGACCTTTCGAAAACAGTTTCTCTACCAGAATTCTCAGCAAAAAATTAATTTCTGGCTAAGATACGTAGATATGATCTATTTCTGGTTAAGATACGTAGGTATTATTTAGGCGTTATCGAGAAAATATTACCCTCATAAAATTATTGAAGATCTTAATAAAAAACTGCAAATCTAACCAGTTTAACTTTATTGTTCATATGGATTATAATATAGCTGTTTTTATTGCGACTGCCGTCTGTGTTTAGAGATTTATTGAAGGTTTTTATGTAAAGAAATTCCACAATGCGTAAATTAGTCAGTTGGTTTGTTTGGGAAATTATTTTGAAATTTGAAGAATTTAATTGGTGGTGATATTTTAAGGCGTGTTCTCTGATGCTTGAGTTGGATGGGTTTGCTATGTTATTTCCTGTGCGTGGTGATACTCCTATGTGCTCACTCGTGCGTACGACTAGTTGGCGCATTGTGCTTCCAACGTAGATGGCAGAGCAGTCATCACAAGCATATTTGTAGACGACGAGCGAACGCAAGGAGTCGGGAAGTTTGGCCATATGATTTAAAAATGCGCTGATTTTTTTGTTTGACGTGAATATCGGAATAGTTTTAAGTTGTGGGAATGTGCTTTGTAAAATAGAAAGTTCTTTGTCTAGTTTGATACTTAAATGGTCATGGAATGGAAATTTCATGTATATTATTTTTTGGTGGGCTGTTAAAACGGAATTTTTTTTGTTCATAAATAGTGTTAAGAAATTTGTTTATTACGTGTTGTACTATTTTCACAGGGTATAAGATTTTTATTGAAATATTTTGTTATAAAAGTAATTCTTCATACATTATACTGAAATCTGAAGATAGGTGATATGCTCTATAGATTAATGCTTTTATACTATTGTATTTTTAAATAAAAAAAAAGTGACTAAAATAGTTTAAACCTAAACCTGTAAAAGTGTGTTTTCTGTATACCGAAGCTTTTAAACCTGATGAATCTTTATTAATCAATATATCTAAAAACTATAAAGTGTTGTTTGATTCTTCCTCTTTTGTAAGATTACCTAATATAAAATTTAAGCAATCTTCGCGGATATCTCCAGTCTTCCATTCTCCACACATGTCCAAACTATCTCAACTGGTTTCTCTCAATACATTCAATTATTGGGCAGACTCCCAGCTCTTTTCTTGTTGTTTCACTCCTAACTCTGTCCCTCAGCTTTACTCCTCTTATTAATCTCAATACTCGCATTTCCACAGCTTCTATTTTATTCTTACTATCGTGTTCAGTACCCAACATTTCGACCCTTATAGTAGTAGTAGTGGTCGTAGGATGTTGTATATATTGTCACCTCTACCGGCACTCCTCTCTACATCATCAACGGGTACAACATTCCCACATTCCTTAAGTATTTCGTTATTTTTTCCCTCAGTTCCGCGTCCATCCAACCTTTCTCATTAAATATCACTCCTAGATATTTGAATCTACTGGTCTGTTTCAACTGTATATCCTCCATCCATATCTCCGCGGGTTCTCCCTATCTCGATATCACCATTATCTCCATCTTCTCCCTGTTTATCTTTATTACCCACCCCCTTATAACTTCATTCCAAGAATTCACAGCAGCTTGTAGTTTTAATATTGTTCCTTTGTGTCCACAGACCGCATCGACCGCGTATACCAAGGTGTATTCCCTATCCTCTCTCATATATATCATCTTCAAGCAGTTGTCCAGATATGACGCCAAAAGTAAAGAGGACAGCGCGCTGCCCTGCCTTACTCCAGTCTTCGTTTCAAATCATTTCTCTCTTCCCATCTCCGTTCTTATCGTGTTTATAGTGTTTTCATCCACACCCCACATTTATATAATATTATATATATATATATATATAATATATATATATATATATATATATATATATATATATATATATATATATATATATATTTATATATATATATATTTTAGTGGTGGATGTGTGTGTACGCTTGTGTATGATATGAGTGAAGTAGGGCTTGGATTTTGTAAGATATTTCCAGATCAAATCTTTGTTTATACAATAACAAGGCAATAAATCAAACGGATTTTGGATTCTTGCAAAAAACATTTGAAGGTAAAATTTCAAAAAAAAAAAAAGCTAAGAATTAACATACAAAAGTCATTAGAATGAATAGGTTTTATTACAATTACGAGTATGTGGTTGAAATTGAAAAATTTGTGATAGAGTAGATTGAAGAATGAACGCAACAAGTAGAAAATTTTATTCCTAAATAACATTGGGAATGGTGAACAAATTCTTAAAGGGTTATAAAGACAAAGGGATTCATTCTGCTGCCTTCAGAAGGTGACGCTGAAGATGATATTCGTTTGGATAATGATTTTAGAGAGAACCTCAGGCATGAAACATGAAGCATGATAAAAAAAAAATCTAAAAACTACCAAAGTTAATATATGGAAGGTCTGTGAAATTGACTTTGAAACATATATATATTATATATATATATATTATATATATATATATATATTATATATATTTATATATATATATATATATATATTATACTATATATATATATATATATATATATATATATATATATTTATATATATATATATAATATTTTAACAATAAGCTTATTTCTCTCTTGTTATTTATATTTATTATTTTTCTATTTAGCCCTGGGTTGCCTATAACGTTTATTTTGAGAGATATATTTTATTACACTTATAAGAACATTTGAAACAGATAAAACTATTTATATACAATAGCTTTCGCTCCCTGTTTCGCTGGGGCCTCTTTCGGGTGGTCTGAGCAACGAGTGTATTTTTTTCTTTCCCCCTCTAATTCCAAAATTGGTTTTTTTTGTATGTGCTACTCTGGTAATTGGTTGCCCAACAGGTTTCTTTCTATAGAAGGGCGAACTTTTCATTATGTTATTTTGTAGGCTATCAATTTTGTAGTCTCCAGAGCCTAAATTATAGTTTGGGATGTTGTGTATGCAAAAAGCCTCTGATATTTTTCTTTTATTGCTATTGTTGATATATTTTACAATGCTACTGTTGTTGGGGTTTATTTGGTGGTTTTTCGTTTGGCGGTGTTGTGTGAGAGCTGAATTTTGATTGTCTGTTTATAGGGCGTGTTTGTGTTGGTAAATTCTTCTATTGTAGTCTGTTGTTTCTCCTATATATTTCTCGTTACATTGTGTGCATGAAATTGTGTAGATGCAATGTGCAATGTGGGTTTATGTTGTGGGGTTTGGGGGGGAAGGGGGGTTAGTACTTTATTTAAAATGATTATTGGCAGGAATTAGGGTTATGATTTCTGGTAAATATTTTTTAAAGTGTTGTATATTTATATGGTGTATGGGTAGATAGATTTTATGTTCGTCATTGTTCTTTTGGTCAGTGGAATAAAATTTTGCTTTCTCTTTTTTAAATGTTTTACTCGGACGCTCTACCGACTGTATGTCGGTCTCAGTCGCACATGCGTTGGTTCGACCCCAGAGGAGGCAATTTTCTTTACCTTCCCACAATAGTTCTTTATTTACTATATCAATTTAAGCTGCGCTCTATTGCAATATTTACATTTATTAAATCTTACAGAACGAGGGAAGGACAGGGTGAAAACCTTTTGATATCGCCTTGAAGGGGGCTCGGTCGTTTGAAAGCTGTTCTTGAATCTAACTTTTTTGGTTAGAGGATAGCTTCAGGTCGGTAAGCGTCCGGTTGTCGGTCCTCAGTCGCAACATGCGTTTGTTCGACCCCAGAGGAGGCAATTTTCTTTATCTTCACACAATATTTTCTTTATTTACTATATATATATATATTATATATATATATATATATATTATATAATATATATATATTATTATAATATATATATTTAATATATATATATATATATATATAGATGTCACCTATATTAAATGATTCTGTAAGTGAGAAGAGTGGTCAATTTTACAAATATATAATAAAAGTGATCTGAAGTTCCGTGGCGTTGCGGTCTAATGGTTGACCCACGTAATTGGAGACGCTGTTTCGATTCCTCTCCGAAACCTCGGAAACTTCATATTAAATTTTACTCCTAAGACGGGGCATTGCCCTCCCACAAAGTGTGGAATTTATCTTATACGTATCCAGTAACGACAACAAACTTCAGAAATGCTTCAATAAGTTAAACTAGAAAAGGCAATGGTAGATTTGGCCGAATACTGGAAATTTCCGCACCGCACCGCACCGCACCACGCACTTCACCGCGATGCGTTGGTTAACCTTTAGATTGGGGTATAATCAAATGGGAATCGTATGTTAAAGGCTTTCGGTTCGATTAATAGGGGAAAAATCTGCTAAGTTTGATGAAAATAAAATAAAATACTTCACTGAAGATTTGATATCGATTATATCGATTTTATATCGATTATTACGTTGGAAGTGTTAATCTATTATTATTAATTATCTCCATATCACACAATATCGTATTTTGGCTAGGGATATATAGATATGAAGATGATGTATCGATTATCTCCATCTAACAACAGATCGTAATATTCGGTAGGGATATCGATATACAGATAACGTATGTCTTATTAAATATCTACGCTCCAATATAATACATAATCTGTTTTCGGTGGCGAACATCGAAAGGTTAGGAACCTATGAGGTTGCAAAAGCTAGGAACAGAGGTTG
>JABUQX010116782.1:15000-32504 GCA_015478945.1 Trachelipus rathkii
ATTGTTGATATGGTTTGATCATGTGGAAGGAATAATGATACGTCGTTTGGTTAAGCGATGTATATGGTAGTGTTGTTGGGAACCGACCGCTGGGAGACCGGAAGAAAGTGGATTAAGTCAGTAAAGGAAGGTCTTGGAGGGGAGAAATGAGAGTTTGGCAGAAGACGAGAGAAAGGTGCATGATAGGAGAGAATGACGGCGGGGTGTTGTAAGGGGTATGGTTGGCCCACCTGGCCAGGGGATGAACCCCTACACTTGACGATTTACCCATAGTGAGGATCCGTCCTGTCCCGTGAAGCACTAGGTGGCATTTTTGGATGTGCCGCGAGTTCTTACTAATAATGGTACAGAGGGGGCGGTAAGACGGCTTTCTTTTCCGACTTTTGTCATATTCTCCTACTGCTTTTCTTTTCCGATGCTTGTCACACACCTTACTCCCAGTCTTGGGAATTAAAAGGAAGATGAAGAAGAGATATTATATATATATATATATATATATATATATATATCTATATATATATATATTATATATATATATATATATATATATATATTAATATAATATATATATATATATATATATATTAATATATATAATATAATATATATATATATATATTAATATATATATATATTTATATATATATTACTATAATAATATATATATATATATATATATATATATATATATATATTACTTACAACTGCTCCCAGGAAGGGTTAAGACCCTATTAGCGGGGCCAGCGCTCTTCTCCATCTTCTTCCAGGACTCCCTTTCTCTCAGATCCCCGCATCGACGGCATTCCATGTCTTCTCAATGAGTCCTCCACCAACCGCGCTCTCTTACTCTTTCTAGGTCTTTCCTTTTGGTCTTGTTCCCTTCGGTCTCCACTCCCATCTCCTCTTGGCCACTTCCATCCCTCCTCCTCTCCAGGTGTCCCCACCACCTCAATCTGGATGCATCCATCTTATTTAATATGGCCTTCACTCCAACCTCCTCCCTTATTCTCATTATATATTATTATATTGGTATAATATATATATATATATATATATATATATATATATATATATATATATATATATATATATATATATATATATATATATATTATATATATATATATATATTATATATAATATATAAATATTAAGTTATTATAATTTGTTATTTTATTAGTATAATAATTTATATATATATATATATATATATATATATATATATATATATATATATATATATATATATATATATATATATATATATATTAGTATATTAATTATTCGGACTCATACATCCCGTATCTCCCGACCCATAAGTTGTGGAAAAATAATAAAATATTTCATAGAAGAAAAAAAGAAGTATCTAGCTAGCGTTTAAATTTTCTCATTTTAAAAACATCTTTTTTGGGAGGAGTCATTCTATTTGCGGGAGATACTCGTATTGGTTAAATTCACGATAAACGGAGGCAATGCAATTTTAAAAATTTAAATATAGGTTTCTAAATACATAGAAGGGAGGCTGAACACTTAAAGTTTATATATATATAGGAAATTATTTTCATTTAACTTGCGCTGACTTTTGTTTCGATATCTCTTATAGTTTGTGAGGGTGTTTTAATCTTTCCAAATTCAAAATAAAAATTACTAAAGTATATATATATATATATATATATATATATATATATATATATATATATATATATATATAATAATAATATATATATATTATTATATATCATATAATATATATATATATATATATATATATATATATATTCTTACTTGAAGACAAAGGAATATAACAATCTATCATTGATAATAATTTCAAAATAAAATAGAAATATATTATTTTATGTTTAACAAATTCTTCTTACCCTTTTAACAGCAATATGATTGATATTTTCATCCATTAATATGATGTAGTTATGATAAACACTCATTAAAGTCAGTTCTGTTAGTCTTTCTTTTTGTGTAGAATTGAGAAACAGTGGTTTTGAACTTTTTCAGAGTATAAATTTTTTTCCTAGAGTTCACCTTGTTAGTGATATAGATATGCTAAAATCCTTAACAATCCAAAGTAGATCAAATTCATTTATAAAATTCGTAAATTTTAAATAGATATTGATGAAATGAATTTACCAAGATTGGTAAGTATGGATCTATCTATCGTTCACGAAACTTATTTTCTAAAAATGGTTTGAAAAATCATCAAGAAAAGGAATTGCAATTGCCTTTATTTTATTTTCATTTTACATTGATATTGACACACAGCATTCTCATTTCTTCATTAACAGGAAGTGTTCTGTTGGAATCCCTAAAATATTTGAAAAATTTTCATCGAAAATCTATCAAAGCAAGTATTACATTTTTAATAAGATTAAGAGGAGTTTCTGTCATTTATGATGGAAACTGCAATGTAGTCTATAATAGAAGATTGATGAAGAACATAGCTGATATAATAATATAATTAAACTTTTAAAAAATTCGCTCGTGATTACATATTTCAAAAGATTTAAGGTTTATGAAGAGAGTTCAAAATCTTGATCTATCTCAAGCTTCTCTAAAGTTTTACAGTTGCTTTAAAAACTTCCTCGAAATCCTAACAATCCACCGTAACTCTTCACCCACCTTGTATCGCACATTCGAGTTAGGTTTGACCATTTTGTCTGCGAGAAAATCCTTCCTATTTTTTCTTTTAAAATAATTGTCTTCCTTGGTGATTTAAAATAGTGCTCAGTTGTTTTCACTGTGTTTATAAAGATTTGAATGTGTTGTACTTCACATGAATATGAACAGCAATAGGCATACAATGCTCTGGATATTTTTGACAACTTGAACACCCCTAAAAACTTTTTGTTCATTGTTGATGAGGTATCATATCGTTGTTCAATCAGAAGTCCCTATTTTTCCTTTCATCCTTCGTTGTATTGTATTCGATAGAGATTCTCCTTTATGTAATCCACAACCACTAAACCTAAGAAATCTTCACATACCACAAATATATTTTTCTCAAAGCTATTAATATACGCTCTTAATTTCCTTTGATTACTGTTCTTAATATTGTTATAAATTAAAATTAAGAGACCCAAGTCATTAAAATTATTTGAAAGGTCAAATAATTTCGGCGATGATGTTTGGTGGGATCAGATGACTTCATCCCCCTGGCTACAGTCTTGTATAATATATAATATATATATATAGTATAGTAGTATATATATAGCAGTCCATATATATCAGTAACGAAGCGTCCAGTCATCTATATATATCAATCCTTTTTTTAAATTTCATTATTATTTTCTTTTTCATTATATATTATAAAAATTGTAGTCAAGAGTTGCCAGAAAAGAGGTTATTTCTTGGAAACCTGGGGTTGCTAAATGCAAAAAGAAGAGAGCGATTTTTTGGTATTTGAATATTCATTCGTCTTTTGGTTTCGAACTGATAGGTTGTTATTGGAAATCATTCGTTGTAAGGCTTCGTGCCGGTAACAATTTTCACTGTAAAGCTTCGTGCAAGTTAAAAGTTTATTCTTATATATTCAAATGATCAAATATCGTTCTGTCTGTGCATTTAATTTAACATATTCTAGAAAGCTTATAAACGGGTCAACTACTTCGTTTTAAGCTTGGGAAAACAAACTTTTCTCAATAAGCTTAAAAATAATCTAGTGTAATATCCCACTATTTAACTAACTATTCTAGTTATAGTGAAGACCCTAGGCTTTCAAGAGTATAATCTCTTAAATATTCTAACTTGCAGTGCACATAATCTAAACTATTATTGCACTGGCCAATATTCAATTCTTCTTAGAATTTCTTCAAGTTCTTAATCTGAACTTTATATATTCTGATGAGCGTATTGTGCTGATCTTTATATTCTGATGAGCGTAATATGCTGATCTTTATTCAATAAAATGATATAATCTAACGATTATATTATCTTGAGAAAAGTTTGTTAACTTTAAAAAGTTATTTTTCTCATTACTCGTTAAAAGTTAAAACTTATATCGTTCGTATTTAGTCAGTAGACTAGTTTAAACTTTCATCTCGTATATTAAAATTTCCTACGTTGGAAATTCTTCAATAATTTATTTATATAGTTTGTGTGTTGCTTTTTTCAATATTCTGAGAAAGAAAAAATATTTCTCATTAAAAAATCGTCTTTCGTACAAAACTGATTAGTTTTGTTTAAACACACACATTATATATTCTGCAGAAGTAGTTTGTGCGTTGAAATAATCTGCATTCGAATCAAAAATATTCTGCAGATTGGACCTGTAAATTTTAAGATTGAAAATTATATGCATATATATGAATAATAAATATAATATATATATATATATATATATATTATATATATATATATATATATATATATATATATATATATATATAAATTTTTATATATATATTATAAAATATATATATATATATATATATATATTATACATAAAGGTCATATATTCACGCATATATATTCTGCTGCGTTTGTGGAGAAGTCGGTCTCTTAGATATAATTTTGTAGTATTTTTTTTAGTTAACTGTCCAGATATTTATATATATATCTGCCCAAGCTCTTATAATCCTCCTCCTTTTTCACTAAGCTTTCCAATCAATGGCATTAATATATTTTTGCGTTAATAAAAAAAATGTATATCTTTGGCAATTTAGTATCTTTGCGGTAATTATTATTTTGGGTTATTTGGGTATTTTATATTGTCCTTTCGCAATCATTGCCTATTAAATCATAGGTGGTGGTATATATCGTGCGTTTTGCTCATATAATAAGTAGCATTTTTTTTTGCGTTTTTTTTTGCGTATTTTTTGCTTTTGCGTTTTTTTTCAAATATTCATTTTACAAAAATGTCTCTTTTCGAAGATGAATCACTCAGACAAATCGGTGTCCTGAAGTTGAGACAGTGTCAGTTAAGAATTTGGGAGGAAAGGACAATAAATCTCTCTTCCAGAAGAATAGTCGACCTCAAGAAAGAGGTTAAGTCAAAACTGTCCCTTATTAAGAGACTGAGAGCTGTGATAAAAAGAAAAATCACGCTCCTTTTCAAAAATCTTCTCGATCTTTCTGCCACTGAAAGCCAGGAAGATAATCACATCGTTTCCTCAAAACTGAAGGAAATTAAATCAAAATTGGAGGAAGTTAAAAATTTTGATGCTCTGATCGAAGAAGTCATCACAAAATCTTCCATCCTTCAGTATGACTCGTCTATTTTAGACGAAGAAATAATCGAATCGGTACAGTATCATACACAGAATGAAAAACTGATCTGGCGTATGACACCGCGTTTTAGTTCACCATCTCCTTCTCCGTCTGCTCATATTGCAGCTTTTGAAGCCTCTCATGAAGACGGAATATCACGTCAAGAGATGCAGAATATAATCAAAAATATTCATGCATCTAAACAGGAAGTAAAAATCCCTGCGATAAAATGTCAAGAGTTCAGGGGTGAGGGGGACCGGCATTCTTTCCGCTCGTTTATTCTGTCCTTTCAAAATGTTTATGGGGCCAGAAAAGACATTTCTAGCGCTGCAAAATTGCAGTATTTAAAGTCATTGTTATCAGGCAATGCGCTCAAAGATATTGAGCATTTAACTAATGTCGACTCCAATTTGGAAGTCGCTTTCGAAATATTAAAGAGCCTTTACTTAGACGAATCATATATTATTGATTCTCTGTTTCATAAAATCGATTCTGCGCCTATTTTAGAGAATAATCCTGAACATATTCGAATATTCCTGTCAGAAGTAAGGGCATATATTCATGAGCTCAAGGAGCTTTGGACTCGAATTTCTTTGAAGAGCTTCGGCGCGGCGTAGGCTCATGTCATATATATCGTGACAAACTCCAAATGGTTTCTTTCGTAGAGCTCAATTAATCCCAGGATGAATATCCTTTCCGGTTAATGTATCTTGAGCATTACGGTAAAAATAATCAATCTGATGGAGAAGGGGAGGGAAAAATAAGAATCTGCCCCAAAGGGATTTTGAGCGTAATAGTGCTCCATTTGAGCATAGAAACCGGCTAAATTTCCTCAGCTTTTAACGCTTCCTTAAAGAACGGATATTTGAAATCTTTCCACTCGTCAGAAGAATGAAACAGAACGCAGTCAAGGGGTGGGATGATTTAAAAATTCTCTAAAATCAATTTTTATTTCGAAATGTAAATTTTGCACAGAAATCATCGCATGATTTCTTGTGAAGTATATTTCTTCTCCTGAAAGCACGAGAGAATCGCTGTAAAGGGCTGCGCATGTTGCTTCGCTGCTCCAGCAGCAAGCATTTTGCTGAATATAGTGTCCCTGCCAAGAGGTAATGGACTTAGTTCCCATGGCGGCAAAATGTGGACAAAATCCCACATAACAGTCTAACTGCTTTCCAAAATAGTAGAACGTGTCCGGTTGGCTTTTCGGAAGATAGTTCGTCCGTCAACATATCCCGAATGAGGAAAATGGTCAAGCCAGTGGCTCTTCAAATCATATCTGTATAAATACAGGTACAGCCTCATCCGTGGGTCAAAATATTCTGCCCACTCTCTCCCTTAACATAAAGAAGGGCAATAAAATAGTCCCTGTACGTGTGCTTCTCGATTTCGGTAGTCAGTCCACGTATTTTCATAGGAGCATTCTTAAAAAATTGGGAGTTAATGAAAATAGTCTCCCTAGTCATCAGAGCTCCATAAAAACATTCCTGGGAGAAGAATTGAGATCTTTGCGGTCTTTAAATTTAGAGATGGGCATTTGTTGTGGGAAATATTCTAGCCTACCTGTAAACATCGATTCTGAATTGGATATCGGCTTTTATGTAAAAGGCCTGACGGAGGCCATGAAAAATATTACCAAAATGGTTTCAAAGTGGCAGATAGTCATTATCAAAATAATAATGTTGACAGGGTTTCAAATATTCATGGGCTGCTGGGCATCGATGCTCTTCATTTATTAAAGCATTTTAAAACGGTAAAATGCATTCGGGGCAGTGCCCTAGAAACTTGTCATGGGTACGTGCCTTTCGGGCCTGTAACATCTTTTTTGTCACCTTCCCAAAATGAAAAAATCTTTGGGAAGAATTCTTCGCCGAAAGCTGTCAAAAAATCATGACAGAATTCCGAGCTCCCCATACCTTCAAATATTCAAAGATCTGTCAGGAACGTCCCGGAACATGTAATTAATCTTGTAGTGGAACCGGTACCTTCGTACTTCGACCCACTCTTACATACCCATACTGAGTCTGATTTGGACTTGGGCCTGGAGAACCTCTATAAATTAGAGTCTCTGGGTATCAATGAGGAGCGGGACCAGGGTTCCATTGACGAAATATTCATCAAGAAATTCCACGAAGGGATAGAGTTCCGAGACGGAAGGTACCACGTGGAACTTCCGTGGTTTCAAGATATTCTTGAGCAGGTTCCATCAAATCATCACGTTGCTCTTGCTACGATGCAACGAGTCAAAAAGAAATTGACTGCTCAAGGCTTGCTTAACAAGTATGGGGAAATATTCAAGGAATACCTAAAAGAAGGTATTGTGGAGGCTGTGGAGGTGCATCCGAAAGATTATCATAAATTTATATGGATACCCCACAGACCTATAATAAAACAGGCCCTTCAAGTGACGACAAAAATTCGTCCCGTCTTTAACTGCAGCCTGAAGATAGGTTGTAGTCCTTCACTTAATCAGGCATCGTATCCAGGGGTAGATTTAATAGCTTCCCTATTTAAGTTATTACTGTCCTTCAGAACAAACAAATTCATCGTTCTGGCGGATATTTCGAAGGCCTTCCTCCAGATCAAATTAAAATTAGAAGAGGACAGAAATCGATTCTGTTTTTTCTGGGAGGCTGATGGTGAGTTACTCACTTACCGTTATGCCACCATCATCTTCGGGTTGGCTGTCAGCCCTTACGTGCTAGGGGCTGTTATACAACATCACGCCAAAAAATACCCTCCTGATCTCTGTACCTCTCTTCTTCAAAATAATCTGTACGTTGATAATTTTTTGTACACTTCTTCGTCTGTAGACGAACTTCAAGATATTTTTCGAGAGGCCACCTCACGTATGAGTGAGGGGGCTTCAACTTGTGCTCCTGGAACTCAAATTGTCCAGATCTCAAAAGAAATATCATTCAAGGAGGAAGGGGTAAACTTGGGCAACTACATCAAAGTGGATGAAGAGAGTTTTAGGGTATTTATATAATACCGTTCAAGATAGTCTGAGTCTTAGTGACTTTTCATTAAATATTGTCTCTACCAAGAGACAACTCCTGTCGGAGATCTCAAAAGTATTCGATCCCCTATGCCTTTACCTCCCCGTCACCGTTCGAGGACGTCTTCTTATGAAGAAAACCTGGGAAGTGGACATGGGGTGGGACGATATAATCGCTCCCGAAAAATCAATTCATGGGAGAAGTTGAAAGCAAGACCTTAACTCTCTGAAGGAAGGTCTCTTTTAGAAGATCTTCATTTGAGTCAAGTGACTCTGATTTAAGTATCTATATATTCTGCGATGCAAGCACTGTTGCTTATGGCTTCGTAGTGTATGTCTCGTCTGCGACTGAGGGTCCAAATCTTTTTTGGTCAAAGGGAAAAATCGCTCCTGCAAAAGGAAGAACGCTTCCCTGTTTGGAGTTATTGTCTGTGTTTTTAGCATTAAAGTGCTTACCACAAATGTTGAGTGGACTGTCGGGTGTCAAGTTCAAGGAATTGAACATATTTTCCGACTCGCAGATAACTCTTCATTGGATCCAAAATAGGATCTCGAAAGTTAAGCAAATATTCGTGAGGAATCGTGTGCAAGATATTCGCGCCATGAGCTCTTCGCTTCAAGAGGAATATTCGTTAAGTCCTAAATTTCTCTACGTCAGAACAGAAGATAATCCAGCGGACCTTCTGACCAGAGGTATTTCATTCAGAGAGTTTCAAAAGAACTGAGTCCTTCTGGGCAAAAGGGCCAAAATGGCTCTCTTTAAATAGTATTTACTGGCCATCAGCTGAACTGGAAACAGCATCTCCTGTTTTTGCTGTTGTTCAGGGTGGCAATGAACCTCCTGTGGTGGAGTTGTCCAAATATTCAAACTTGCACAAGCTATATCGAGTAGTAGCTTTATTATTCCAGTTTGGAGCCTTGTCAAGAGGTGTGACAATTAATCATGATTTAAAGGCACGTCTGTATTGTCTACAGACAATGCAAAAAGAATCGTTCTCGAAAGAGCTTCAATTTTTAGAAGAGATTAAAAATAATCCTTCTTTCACTGACCAAGTTCTGGACTTGGTAAATAATCTGAACTTGTTCTTGGATGAAAATAATCTCATCAGAAGCAAAGGTCGTTTGTCAAGATGCAATTATTACAATTATGATGTACTTAATCCCATCTTGCTCTCAAAAAGTCACCACCTCACCAAGTTAATCATTAGAGATGCTCATCATAAGTGCAAGCATCTAGGCATACAAGCCACTCTTACAAATATTCGGCTCCAAGGCTATTGGGTGACATCAGCGCGTACCTCTATCAAAAATGTTTTGCAGGAATGCATAATCTGCAAAAAGTTCAATAGTTTTGCTTTTCGGTACCCGCGCTTCACCAATTATTCAAAAGACCAGGTGGAATTATTCAGGCCTTTTAAGCATGTAGGTGTTGACTACACCAAACATTGGTGGGTCAAAGTCAAAGGCTCTGGCCCAGCCCAAAAAATGTTCATACTCATTTACACCTGTCTAAATATTCGGGCGGTCTATTTAGACCTTATAGATGACATGTCATCTAAATCATTTATACAATCGTTTCAACGATTTGTTAATCGTTTCGGAGTGCCTGACTGCGTCTATAGCGACAACGCGCGCTCCTTCAATCAAGGAACTGATTTCTTAGGAACTTTCCTCGTATCAGAAAATGGAAGTGAGTTTTTACGAAAAAATACAAGATTCGCAAAGCGAATTCCTCTTATATGCCCCATGGGTAGGAACAGTGGAAGGTTTAATAACGTGTGGTGAAAGGATTGTTTATTCGCCCAAATTGGACGGTATCCTCGTTAATTTTTGACTTCATTACGATCATTGTCAATATTAACTGGATTCTAATAAATTCACCGTACTCATTGTACCACCTGGTACGAAATTCTTTGAATTTTTCTGAAGAATATTTGAGTGACTTTACTAGCTCTTTCTGAGCCGAAGTTGAGTCCCAGAACTGATTATTTGACCCAGCTCCGGGTAACGCCATAGCGGTTTTTGACAAGGGTTTGATGAAATCGTTGGGAGTGAGAAGTAATATTTCATTTGAACTGGTGGTGTAGGTGAGCGGACGTGAATTTATAGCATCAGTAATATCTGACAATATCGTAATGAAGTCAAAATAATTCAACGAGGAACGTCCAATTGTTTTGAATAAACAATCCTTCACCCCACGTATTAACTGTTCCCACTGGCTTCCTACCCATGGGCTATTCAGAGGAATTTGCTTATGCGAAATCTGATTTTTTCGTAAAAACTCACTTCCATTTTCTGATACGAGGAAAGTTCCTAAGAAATCAGTTCCTTGATTAAAGGAGCGCGCGTTGTCCCTATAGACGCAGTCAGGCACTCCGAAACGATTAACAAATCGTTGAAACGATTGTATAAATGATTTAGATGACATGTCATCTATAAGGTCTCAAATAGACAGCCCGAATATTTAGACAGGGTAAATGAGTAAATGAATTTTTTTGGGCTGGGCCAGATGCCTTTACTTTGACCGCACCAATGTTGGTGTAGTCAAACACCTCATATCTTAAAAGGCTGAGAATAATTCCACCTGGTCTTTTGAATAATTGGTGAAGCGCGGGTACCAAAAAGCAAAACTATTGAACTTTTTGCAGATTATGCATTTCCTGCAAACATTTTTGATAGAGGTAGAGCTGATGTCACCAATAGGCCTTGAGCTGAATAATTTGAAGAGTGGCTTGTATGCTAGAATGCTTGCATTATGATGAGTATCTCTAATGATTAACTGGTGAGTGGTGATTTTTGGAGAGCAAGATGGGATTAGTACATCACTAATTGTAATAATTGCATCTTGACAAACGACCTTTGCTTCTGATGAGCATTTTTTCATCCAAAGAACAGGTTCGATTTTTACCAAGTCCGGAACTTGGCCTGTGAACGAAGGATTATTTTTTATCTCTTCTAAAAATTGAAGCTCTTTCGAAGAACGATTCTTTTTGCATTGTCTGTAGACAATACAGACGTGCCTTTAAATCATGATTAATTGTCATACCTCTTGACAAGGCTCCAAACTGGAATAATAAAGCTACTACTCGATATAGCCTGTGCAAGTTTGAATATTTGGACTACTCCACCACAGGAGGTTTATTGCCACCTTGAACAACAGCAAAAACAGGAGATGCTGTTTCCAGTTCAGCTGATGGCCAGTAAATACTATTTAAAGAGAGCCATTTTGGCCCTTTTGCCCAGAAGGGCATGTTCTTTTGGAACTCTTTGAATGAAATACCTCTGGTCAGAAGGTCCGCTGAATTATCTTCTGTTCTGACGTAGAGAAATTTAGGACTTAACGAATATTCCTCTTGAAGCGAAGAGCTCATGGTGCGAATATCTTGCACACGATTCCTCACGAATATTTGCTTAACTTTCGAGATCCTATTTTGGATCCATGAAGAGTTCTGCGAGTCGGAGAAATATGTTCAATTTTGAACTTGACCCCCGACGTCCACTACAATCATTTGTGGTAAGACACTTTAATGCTAAAAAACCACAGACACATAAACTCCAAAACGGACACGTTCTTCACTTTTGCAGAAGCGATGATTTTATCCTTTGACCAAAAAGAATTTGGACGGCCTCAGTCGCAGACGAGACATACACTACGAAGCCATAAGCAACAGTGCTGCATCGCAGAATATATGAATACTTAAATCAGAGTCACTTGACTCAAATGAGATCTTCTAAAAGAGACCTCCTTCAGAGAGTTAAGGTCCTTGCTGCACTCCTCCATGAATTTTTGATTCAGGAGCGATGTATCGTCCCACCCCATGTTCCAACTCTCCAGGTATTTTCTTCAGAGATAAGAAGACGTCCTCAGAACGGTGACGGGGAGGAAAGCATAAGGGATTCGAATACTTTATGAGATCATCGAGACAGGAAGCTGTCTCCTTGGTAGAGACCAATTTTAATGCCACAAAGTCCTTAAGACTCAGACTATCTTGAACGGTATTATATATATACCCTAAAACTTCATATGTGCATCACTTTGATGAGTTGCAAGTTTACCCTCCTCCTTGAATATTTCTTTGAGGTCTGGACAATTTGAGTTCCAGGAGCACAAGTTGAAGCCCCCCTCACTCATACGTGAGGTGGCCTCTCGAAAAATATCTTGAAGTTCGTCTACAGACGAAGAAGTGTACAAAAAATTATCAACGTACAGATTATTTTGAAGAAGAGAGGTACAGAGATCAGGAGGGTATTTTTTGGCGTGATGTTGTATAACAGCCCCTAGCACGTAAGGGCTGACAGCCAACCCGAAGATGATGGTGGCATAACGGTAAGTGAGTAACTCACCATCAGCCTCCCAGAAAAAACAGAATCGATTTCTGTCCTCTTCTAATTTTAATTTGATCTGGAGGAAGGCCTTCGAAATATCCGCCAGAACGATGAATTTGTTTGTTCTGAAGGACAGTAATAACTTAAATAGGGAAGCTATTAAATCTACCCCTGGATACGATGCCTGATTAAGTGAAGGACTACAACCTATCTTCAGGCTGCAGTTAAAGACGGGACGAATTTTTGTCGTCACTTGAAGGGCCTGTTTTATTATAGGTCTGTGGGGTATCCAGATGAATTTATGATAATCTTTCGGATGCACCTCCACAGCCTCCACAATACCTTCTTTTAGGTATTCCTTGAATATTTCCCCATACTTGTTAAGCAAGCCTTGAGCAGTCAATTTCTTTTTGACTCGTTGCATCGTAGCAAGAGCAACGTGATGATTTGATGGAACTGCTAAGATATCTTGAAACGACGCAAGTTCCACGGTGGTACCTTCTGTCTCGGAACTCATATCGCCTATCGTGAATCGTCTTGATGATATTTTCGTAATGGACCCTGTGTCCCGCTCCTGCATTGATACCCAAGACCTAATTTATAGAGGTCTCCAGGCACAAGATTTTCCAAATCAAGTATGAAGTATGTAAGACGTGGGTCGAAGTACAGAAGGTACCGGTTGCACTACAGATTAATTACATGTTCCGGGACGTTTCCTGACAGATCTTTGAAATATTTTGAAGGTAATGAGGAGCTCGGAATTCCCTGTCATGATTCTTTTGACAGCTTTCTGCTGAGAAAAAGAAGAATTCTTCCCAAAGCATTTTTTCATTTGGGAAGCGAGACAAAAAAAGATGTTACATGGCCCGAAAGGCACTACCCATGACAGTTTTAGGGCAATGCCCCGAATGCATTTTACCCGTTTTAAATGGCTTTAATAAATGAAGAGCATCGATGCCCAGCAAAGCCCATGGAAAATTTGAAACCCTGTCAACATTATTATTTTGATAGTGACTATCTGCCACTTTGAAACCATTTTGGGTAATATTTTTCATGGCCTCCGTCAGGCCTTTTACATAAAAGCCGATATCCAATTCAGAATCGATGTTTACAGGTAGGCTAGAATATTTCCCACAACAAATGCCCATCTCTAAATTTAAAGACCGCAAAGATCTCAATTCTTCTCCCAGGAATGTTTTTATGGAGCTCTGATGACTAGGGAGACTATTTTCATTAACTCCCAATTTTTTAAGGACGCTCCTATGAAAATACGTGGACTGACTACCGAAATCGAGAAGCACACGTACAGGGACTATTTTATTGCCCTTCTTTATGTTAAGGGAGAGAGTGGGCAGAATATTTTGACCCACGGATGAGGCTGTACCTGTATTTATACAGATATGATTAGAAGAGCCACTGGCTTGACCATTTTCCTCATTCGCGACTGATGTTGACGGACGACTATCTTCCGAAAAGCCACCGGACACGTTTCTACTATTTTGAAAGCATAGAGCTGTTATGTGGGATTTTTGTCCACATTTGCCGCATGGGTAACTAAGTCCATACCTCTTGGCAGGACACTTATTAGCAAAATGCTTGCTGCTTGAGCAGCTGAAGCACATGCGCAGCTCTTTACAGCGATCTCTCCTGCTTTCAGGAAAAGAATATACTTCACAAGAAATCATGCGATGATTTCTGTTGCAAAATTTACATTTCGAAATAAATGATTTAGAAGAATTTTTAAATCTCCCACCCCTTTGACTGCGTTCTGTTTCATCTTCTGACGATGAAGATTTCAAATTATCCTCTTTAGAGGAAGCGTTAAAAGCTGACGATTTAGCCGATTTATGCTCAAATGGAGCACGATTACGCTCAAATCCCTTTTTTGGGGCAGATTTATTTTTTCCCTTCCCCTTCTCCATGGACTTGGTTATTTTACTGTAATGCTCCAAAATTACATTAACGGAAGGATATTCATCCTGTGTGATTAATTTGAGCTTACGAAGAAAGCCAGTTGGAAGTTTGTCCACGATTATATGACTCATGAGCTTACAGCCCGCCGAAGGCTCTTCAAAGAAATCGAGTCCAAACTCCTTGAGCTCATGAATATATGCCCTTACTTCTGACAGGAATATACGAATAGGTTCAGGATTATTCTCTAAAATAGGCGCAGAATCGATTTTATGAAACAGAGAATCAATAATATATGATTCGTCTAAGTAAAGGCTCTTTAATATTTCGAAAGCGACTTCCAAATTGGAGTCGATATTAGTTAAATGCTCAATATCTTTGAGCGCATTGCCTGATAACAATGACTTTAAATACTGCAATTTTGCAGCGCTAGAAATGTCTTTTCTGGCCCCATAAACATTTTGAAAGGACAGAATAAACGAGCGGAAAGAATGCCGGTCCCCCTCACCCCTGAACTCTTGACATTTTATCGCAGGGATTTTTACTTCCTGTTTAGATGCATGAATATTTTTGATTATATTCTGCATCTCTTGACGTGATATTCCGTCTTCATGAGAGGCTTCAAAAGCTGCAATATGAGCAGACGGAGAAGGAGATGGTGAACTAAAACGCGGTGTCATACGCCAGATCAGTTTTTCATTCTGTGTATGATACTGTACCGATTCGATTATTTCTTCGTCTAAAATAGACGAGTCATACTGAAGGATGGAAGATTTTGTGATGACTTCTTCGATCAGAGCATCAAAGTTTTTAACTTCCTCCAATTTTGATTTAATTTCCTTCAGTTTTGAGGAAACGATGTGATTATCTTCCTGGCTTTCAGTGGCAGAAAGATCGAGAAGATTTTTGAAAAGGAGCGTGATTTTTCTTTTTATCACAGCTCTCAGTCTCTTAATAGGGGACAGTTTTGACTTAACCTCTTTCGTGAGGTCGACTAATTCTTCTGGAGAGAGAGTGTTATTGTCCTCCCTCCCAAATTCTTCACTGACACTGTCCTCCAACTCAGACACGATTTGTCGGAGTGATTCGTCGTCAAAAAGAGACATATTAATAAATGAATATTTGAAAAAAAACGCAAGAGCAAAAAATACGCAAAAAAAACGCAAAAAAAATGCTACTTTTATATAGCAAAAACGCACGATATATACCCATCCTACTATGATTTAATAGGCATGATTGCAAGGACAATATAATACCAAATAACCCAAAATATAATTACCAGCAAAGATACTAAATTGCCGAAATATATATATTTTTTTTATAACGCAAAAATATATAACGCAAAAATATTTAATATATTTGAAAGGAGGAGAAGTCTCGATTATTTGAAACAATCCAGATATATATATAAATATCTGGACAGTTAACTAAAAAAAATACTACAAAATTATATCTAAGAGACCGACTTCTCCACAAACGCAGCAGAATTTATATGCGTGAATATATGAACTATATATATATATAATATATATATATATAATATATTAAATATATATATTATATATATATATATATATATATATATATATATATAAATATATATATATATATAATATATAATATATATGCGTGAATATATGACCTTTATGTATAATATATATATATATACATTATACATACATTGAAAATCTTTAATTTATAGGTCTAATCTGCAGAATATTTTTGATTCGATGCAGATTATTTCAACGCACAAACTACTTCTACAGAATATATAAGTGTGTGTTTAAACAAAACTAATCAGTTTTGTACGAAAGACGATTTTTTATTGAGAAATATTTTTTCTATTATACTGCAAAGAATATGAAAACTATATAAATATTATTGACAGTTAGAACATATAAAGGAGAAGTTGTTGACATTCGTAACAAACGGAAAAAAGTTGATCGAAACTTCAATAACTGATTAGATTTTAGTTCCTAACGAGTAACGAGAAAAATAACTTTTTAAAGTTAACAAACTTTTCTCAAGATAATATAATCGTTAGATTATATCATTTTATTGAATAAAGATCAGCATATTACGCTCATCAGAATATAAAGATCAGCACAATACGCTCATCAGAATATATAAAGTTCAGATTAAGAACTTGAAGAAATTCTAAGAAGAATTGAATATTGGCCAGTGCAATAATAGTTTAGATTATGTGCACTGCAAGTTAGAATATTTAAGAGATTATACTCTTGAAAGCCCAGGGTCTTCACTATAACTAGAATAGTTAGTTAAATAGTGGGATGTTACACTATAGATTATTTTAAGCATTAGTTTGAAGAAAAGTTTTGTTTTCCCAAGCTTTAGAAAACGAAGTAGTTTGACGTTTTTGAAGCTTTTTTAGAATATGTTAAATTAAATGCACTGACAGAACGATATTTGATCATTTGAATATATGAGAATAAACTTTTAACTTGCACGAAGCTTTACAGTGAAAATTGTTACCGGCACGAAGCCTTACAACGAATGATTTCCAATAACAACCTATCAGTTCGAAATCAAAAGGCGAATGAATTTTCAACTAGCCAAAAAATCGGCTCTGCTTCTTTCTTGCAGATTATCAGCCCAGATTCCCCAAGAAATAACCTCTTTTCTGGCAACTCTTAAATAAATTTTTATAATATATATATATTATATATATATATATTTATTATAATATATATATATGTATATATAGATATATATATAATATATACATTATATAATATATAATATATATAGATATATAATTATATATATAATATATATCATATATTATAGCAGACCTGATAGCCAGGGGGATGAAGTCATCTGAATCCCCACAAGAACATCATCGCCGAAATTATTTGACCTTTCAAAAAATTTTAATGACTTGAGGAATATCTTAATTTTAATTTATAACAATACTAAGAACATTATCAAAGAAATTGTAAGAGCGTAATTTATCAATATCTTTTGAGAAAAATATATTTGTGGTATGTGAAGATTTCTTAGGTTTAGTGGTTGTTGAAAGCACAAAAGGAGA
>JABUQX010116783.1:0-13506 GCA_015478945.1 Trachelipus rathkii
TTCTCCCTCCCTCCCTTCGCCCACTTTTTTCCCTCCCTCGTTGGTGCCGCTGTCCACGTGCATGCCGCGAGCGCACCGATTCCCCTCCGGACCTCTTTATGTACCTGCCCTGGCACGCTCGCTGACCGATTGATGAACAGCTACCTGCTTGCGGGTTCCTTGCACCGTGTCCCAACGCTCAGTTTTACGTCTGCTCATCACTTTTCGCTGTTGCACCCCGTCTGGGCGGATGTCGTGGCCTCCTTTCCTCCCGCAACGCTCCCGTGGCCTACCCCTCTAACCTCCTGCCGCTGCCGGCGCCGCGATTCTCATCCGTCCTCACCCGGGCCCCTCCCGGCCGGGGTGCCGCGTTTGTTGGAGCGGCGCGCTCTTCTTTTCTGTCTCCCTTCCCCCACTGCAGCAAAGGGCTTGCCCCGTCGCCCTCTCCGTTGTCGCCCGTCTTCGTTCGCGAGGTAGGCGCTTGGTTCGCCGCGCTCTCCCCCGCCGCCCGGCTTTCCCCCCTCATCCTGTTTTGGGCTGGTCGGGTCCGTTTTCGTCCTTGGCCTCTCGCGTTTTTTTTCTTCTCCAGGTTCAGCTTGTGCCTCCTCTTGGGGCCCCCCCACGGTTGCTGCACGCCCTCCCTGCGGCCGCTCGTCCCTGCCCCTTACTGCTGCCGTGCTGCTTTGCTGGCCGACGTTCCCTGCAGCCATCCTTGGGTCGGCCGCCGCTTCTTGCCTGCAGCCAGTGGGATTCGCTGTGGCCTGCTGCCAGGGCTCCCCTCCGCTCGCCTCCTCCCGCCCGCCGGGCTGCGAGTTTTACCCTGGGCTCGGTTCCCGTTCTTCCCGGCTACTTGGGCTCCTGGTCTTGCGTCTCGTAACTTTCCCGCGGCACCCCGCTCCCGCGCTCCCTGCTCGCATGGGGGAGCAAAAGGAGATCTCATCTACCCGCGAAGAGTTTGTATCTAAACGTTCATATGTAGGGAGTCCTATGTTAAGGCATCCAGGGAAAAAAGGGTTAGGAGATCAACAAGGATCTTAGACTTAGACGAGGTGACAGAGTCGCCCCTATAAGGGGTGACGGAGATTGAAGTCTCCCATTATAAATAACAACCAGAGTGAGGAGCTGTTTTAAAAGGTCGGCTAAGTCGGCCTTATTAAACTCACTACTGGGAGCAAAGTAGATCGAACAGACAGTGTGACAGGTGGACAGATAGATACTTGTTGCCACTGCATGAAGTCTAGTTCGAAGAGGGACTGGAGAGTAGGGGACAGACTTAATTATGAATGAGAATTCCTGCACCTCCTCTATCATTGTCACCTCTTTCTATAGAAGCTACCTGTGATTTGTATTCCGATGGTTGGAAGAAATCGCAATAACATAGTTGAAGTTCCTTCAAACATATGCGCTTTGATGTACATATGTTTATTAGTTGAAAAAGTTCTTCAAAATTAGAGTAGTAGCCACGACAATTCCATTGAAGGAAGGTGGCCATGCTGATGTTTTATGAATATGAGGATGGTCTTTTTAAGTCAATTGTCTCTATGTGGTTAGGGGTAATGTTTGAGGTGGTTACAGATGGGGAGGAAAGGCAGAGACGTGGGTTCCGATGAGGAGGAGCAATAAATTCCTGGTGGTAAGGAATAGTCCTACAACAGATATTTGGGTTGAACGACCGATTGTGTGTGTGGGGAGTCTACTTTTTTTTTTTTTTTGGTGAAGGGACTTCGTCATGAATGCGAAGTAAGTTGAGTTCAACAAAGTCCATGTTATTATGTGGACTTGGTTGGTCGTTGAAAGAGCAACCAAAGTGCTCATGTTTAGGAATGGGAGCGAAATCCTTATCTGCCAAATAAACATTCTGAAATTTTGGAGAATAGGGTGCTGTTTCCATGGAAACGTGGGAGAAGGTATCACTGAAAAAGTGTCATCTTTCTGAGAGGGTGTTGGAGTTGCGATACTGGGACCCAATATAGAATCCGTTGGGTTACGAAAGTCTAATGCTGGAGACTTTGTCAGTGAGTCATCAGGTGGGTGATTTTAGAAGACTGGACAATTTGAGTTAAGATAGGAGACCTCTTTGACGCCGTCAACAGATTCAGAACGCTTGAAACGTTTGCGGTGTTTCCGTTGAAAGGTTTTCTATTCACCTCTCTCGGAAGTGCAGGAAGCATTAGAAAGAGTTTGGGTCGTCACATCAAGCTGTATTTGGGAACTATAATCCATTTCATCCGCTAAGGTATAGAAACTTTTAGGGAATGCTGAGATAGTAAATTCGCAAGAAGAGTTATAGGAGGATTCAGAAGAGCTGGAATAATCCTGCAAGCTATTAGAGAGTTGGTTGATGGGTTGCTTGATTACAATCTATTGATGTCAATGCTTTTGTCTCAGGAATAGACTTATGGCGAGGTCTCTTCTGATTTGCATTTTTTTTTACATCTGCAGTCGATGTGTACTGCTTTAGAAATTCGAAATTTTATATTTTAACGAATAATCTTTGCAAATTGGTGCTTAATCTTTTGTTTCTGTTTAGGATATCTTTTTCAGGAGTTGGAGTAATGGTGGGAGACTGATTAGGGGACAAAGACGCAGGCCTCTTGAGTGAGTTTGGTGAATTCATAGGGATGGTATGGGGCAGAGTTTCTTGGCAGGAAATGATCTCCAACCTATGTGGAGGACGAAGCAACTTAGTTTAACATTGAATGGTATAGTTTGAAAAAAACTAGTACTATGTGGAGTGTGGCTGGGTGAGAGTGTGTTGGTTGTTTGAAAGCGCATTTTTTTGGTCGGGTTGAGTATGTGGGAAATCCATGGGAGAGCTGGCGTGTTTGACAATTTGAGATTGTGGTGTCGAGGTTGAATGGTGGGTGATGTGGATAAGCAAGTGCTGATGCGAGTTAGCTGTTTGATTCAGTAAATGCGGTGCTTAATGAATCTTCGGCTTGGGAATGGGTGTTTGGTATTATCGTGGGTGGGGATAGGGGGAAAGGTTTCTAGGATATGCTAGGAATGAAGTGGTGTGTTTGGTGGGTGGATTTGGACAGGTGAGGTGGGTGGTAGGGAGGGGTGCTACAATTGTGAGCGCCTGGAATTGTCTTGATTCTTGTTAGGATATTTATTTAGTATATTCTTTGAGGAGGAGCTGGTGTAGGTCTGGCGTAATCTGCGCTGCTGCATGGTGGGGGGCTGCTCTCCAAACCCTCCATTGAGTCGAAACAGGTAGAGGTGTGTTGTGGTTGGTACGGGTATTTTAGGGAAGAGGCATAAAAACCGGGTTGTGGGGGTGGGTCCTTCATCACAGTTTTTAGGCGGTAGTGTGTTTTCACGGTTTACAAGAGGTTTAGAATGAGTTAGTGACACGGGAGATTTGAAATTCTTTCGACAAAACTGGACATATGTCATGCGGTCCCCTACGGTATTTTCGGTGATGTCCAAACAGCTGGCATTTAAAGCAACGTCTGGTCGGGGAATAAACGTACGAACACTGTAGCTTGCAAACCCAATTTTTACTTTAGTAGATAGAAAAGGGGTGCTAAAGGTCAAGCAGTAAAAGAGAATTTAACAAGGAATATTGAATAATAATTGCAGGTTGCAAAATGTAATATAGTAACAATATAATAAAATTATATTCTTTAAGTAGACTTGCTGAAAATATTTTGGTTAAAAATTTTGGCTAAAGTTTCAGTAAATTAAATTGTTATTGAATTACCTATTGAAATGAATATTGTACGCTTATAACTCGCTTATTTATCAACTATATGGGTCGCATTTATCATATCATTTTCCGGGGAAGGGGAGGCAAGTGCCCTTTCTTGTCCTGACCTACTCTGCGGGAACACATGGTTGCAGGTGTAATTATGGAATCTAATTTATTGACATGATAAAAATTTAATTCTGAGACGAACCATGAGAGAGAATATAGTATTCTTAGTTCTTTTAACTGGGACAGTCTTGACTAGCTCATATGGCTTCTAAAGGTATATATTCTTATGCTTTCTTATGGTAATAATATTGCACTGTATAGTAAAAAAATCTTGAAGTGTACATTGACAACTGATGAAAACATTGTTAAATTTAAATATGAATCGTATCCCCACTATAAAATCTTTCTAAAGAAAGTCTCTTCTCCTTGTTTTTTTTCTTCTTTTTAATGATAAAAAAGATAATTCGTTGATTTGCGCTGTGCTGCCTCTAACATATTAATGCCTTTCCTTAGATAAGGAGCCCAAACCTGTGCCCATGTGCTCAACCAATAGTTACATAACAATTATAAAGCAAAGTCATAAAATAGCATCGCAACCCTCCATATGTTTGCGCAGCTCTTGTAATGCAAATAACCATGCACTGCTTTTCCAAATTATTCAAAACTTTTCAATTTAAAATGTTTTTTTCCTTTCGTAATGACAGAAAGGTAAACTCTTTCCTCAAAACCTGTATAATATAATTTTTAAATGTCTTAATTTTATAACTAAGCCATACTGCCAAGTTTCTGACGCCTTTTTGAAAATATTGACACTAATATGAGGAATTATCTTAAAAAACATCATGCACATGATATTCGTCAGATGCTGTATTTCGCTTTTTTCATTTTCTTGTTGGCCAAATTAACGTACAGAAATAAACATTCAGTTACATGGCTATCATAGTTCTTGCTAACTGAACTTCGATTATACTTTTCTGATGTTGTACTTTAGTTCATTCAGGTGCTAAATCACTTTTCATTTCCTATAATGAGTAACGAAAACTTATATTTAAATCTAAAAGAACTAAAAAAATTAATATATAAATACAATTGTGTAACTACATAATCCTTACCTTGGGTTTGTTGGTTATTCAAAGACTTTTTTGGTCCTTGAGGTAGCTCTATTAGTTTTTAAGATAACTCGGCCTTTTTGGCTTTATTAAATTATAAACTATACTAATTATTAGGTTAAGATTTGTAAGGTAATGCAATGTTAGCTAAAATAGAGGTAGGTTGATAAAAAGGTTGAGAAAGGGAAAATTACAATTAACCTACTAACTCTTTACATTTTGATTAAAATTTTTGATATCACAAGCACGACTAAATAGGACGGTTTTTGAATTTGAAGTGTCTATAGTGATTTTTGGCGTTTAGGGATTCTTTGTAATTATACCCATAATTGGCAAAGTACAAATTCCACTAAATAATATAAGTTGATACTTATGACTTTTTTATATCTTACCATCCTAATACGGTACTAAAATAAAATAAAATAGAAGAGACATAAGCGAAAGTATATAATAGTTATTATATCCTAAAATAAACTAATAAAATAAGCAAAATAGAAGATATATATGTGGAAGTATATAATAGTTTTTATAAAACATTACATTTAAATTCTGATTTAATTAAATTAATTTCATCAAGTGGTCGGCTATTATTTTGACGTACGGAAACCCTTTATATATTCCGTATACATATTTTTCTTTTCCTTTTGGTCCTGCCATGTATCCTATATCTGAGGAGGCCAAAAGTTAGGGGGAACCTGAAAGGTCCCCAGAAAACCCTATACCCCAAGTAACAAGTTTTTCTTTCATAATTTCCTTCCATTTGTGGAGAGTGTTTATTAGAGTGCCAGGGAGTAGTTCAGTAGTGTACTGCAATATTCAGACTTAGAATAGGTGATTTCAAGGTATCTAAAACCGGTTTTCGTGTAAATTGTAATGCTTCATTCAAAGGATATGTTTGAACATCTTGGTAATTATATATTAGAACATTAGAAATAAGATGAGAGTAAGAAGCCACATGGGCCTATCGAGACTGTCCTGACCAAACCATTAAGACATTAAGAATATAGAGACAGTAAGAAGCCACATGGGCCTGTCGGGACTGTCCCAGTCAACCCACTAACCAAACATTCTCATGCAAATCCACAAAGCACCCTAGGGCTTGTCAAATTACTGTAACTACAAATCCACTAATGGTATACCTATATTTGATACCCAAACCATCCACATGCATTAATAACTAAGTTATGTCCATGGTAGGCTTATGTAGTTTAATAACTTGTTAACTACACTGTAACTAAAAACCGCCAAATTTGGCTTTGTCTAAATATATATATTATGATACCCAAACCATCCATATAACCTATCCACCATTTCTTAAATGTTTGTAATCGAGTCATCACTCAACCAAAACCTTCCTGGTGGCTAGAGACTATTCCAAGAAAAATGCTTAACTAACCCTCTACATTGCTGAAATGCAAATGTTTTCCTTATATCAAAGATGGCATGCCTTTCTTCTTAATTTTTCACTTATTATGCCCCCTGGTCACCTGGTCCATGCTCTACTATGAAAAACTTATTATCCCCACCCCCCCCCCCCTCTATATTATTTAAATAAGATGTAAATATTTTGTAGACTTGGTATCATGTCCCTCCCTCTAAGACGAAATCGCCTTTCTACAGAAAAACATTCCCTAACTCCTTCAGCCTCTCTCCAATAGTCTACAGTCGTCGATTATACCGTGTCAAACCGCAGCAAAATCTAGCAGTGTTTAAGGTGTTGGATAGAATTGTGAGCAAAACATCCTTGTGCCCTGCCCTATGTTGCACTCGCTGGTAAAGAGCGAGAGAATCTAGGGGGAGATCGGTCTTTTTTCTTTTAAATAAGGGGCCAAACTTGTGCACAATACTCCATTACTGGGGTAATGTTCTAATTATATAGTTTACTTATAAATTCCTTGCTCTTGTAAACAAATTGAGATTGAAAGATAAAAATTTTATAAACATTGTAGTGATCTAGATTTCGAGACCAGCTAGAGTGAAATATCTCACTAAAATGACCTTTTATAATCACACCTAAATCTTTTATGCTTGCGTCCACCTAAGAACTCCAAGCCAATCCCTATTCAATATCGTAGTTAAAAACTTTTATTTGATAACCAAGGTGAAAGGAAGCCTTACACTTTTTACCTATTAAAAGATTCCATTTGCTAACTTATCTGCCCCACCCAGAAGTTTATCAAGATCATTTTGGAATCTTTATAAAATCCTTCACTAATTACCCCATAACTGATGGTGGCCAATTTTGGTAATCAATCCTGCAAAACTTGAAAACCCTTGCAATTAATGCATCCATGGGTTTAATATCAATTTATATACATATGAAGTGTAACATAATAGTTGCCGCAGCACGACTGAACTTCCTGTGGGACCACCATCTTCACTTAATGCTGAGGTAGGACTGCGGTACGCTCCCACATGATGATTTTTTATATATGATATTGACCTTTGAGAGAAATTATATCTACACAACAAGTGTACAAAGATTCACACCACATGTGTTTAATATGCCAACCATACGACCTCACTCCACTGGATCCGAGCGCAACCCGACAAGGAGTGTTACGGGCACATAACCACCTATACCTACTGATATGGGTTGCTGTCCACAGTAACTCCTACTCTATTTGAATATGTGCATCACCAATATATTACGTACATATTTGCTTCTTGGATTCTCATTTGTATACTTTGTTCTCTGTACTAGAAGCAAGATACAATATAAACTAATCTACTGTTTTTTAGGAATATATAAACGTAGATAGTAGCCATTTTCACTATAAAGTATTTTTGGTGGAAGTGGAACAAATAATATGCTCTGTCTATTCACTACATGCAGGCAAATTGAGAGATTCCTTGTGACAGGGATTTCGACGCCTAAAAGTTAATGACGTCCGTAAAGTAATAAGATGGTACTTTTAACTATGTTAGATACTACAATCTGTTCTTTATTGTTTATAGAGGTCGGTATGTTGGCTCCATTTTGAGTAATTGTGTGGCAGTGGCTTTATGGTTATTCCCCTTTTTGCAGATATTATGCGAGCAGTAGCACGTCTTACTTTCCTCCGAGCTTACCCAAGATTTGACCAACAACCCTTGGAGGAAGAATTGATATTACTCCCCAAGGGTAAGTTGAAGCTAAGTTAAACCATGCTTAAGTATATATCTTATTTTTGTTTTCTGTAAGGAGCACAATTTTACATCATGCCTACTTTTATATTTCTCAGGTTCTAGTGCCGGGAATTACTGTTCTATTATTCTATGTACGGGACCTACTGCTGTTTCATTTCTTAGACTATTTTGTGAAATCTTTGTGTAAAGTCTACTACCCGAAATTCTACCGCCGAAAAGCAGAACCACATTCAATTCAGCACTGGGAGTGTTACAACGACAAACATAAAGATAAGAGTCTCATTGTTTGCATCCTTCCACACACATACATACACGTATGTTCTTGTTCCTCGTTTATATGCACTTACTCTGGGAACTTGACTTGAATTTATTTAATTGACCTGTCTGATCTTCAATTCAACACGATCTTAGGTTTGGGTCTACTTCTTAGACCAAACAAACCAGCAGCTAACAGATACTCAGAATCGTCACATTTAGATTACCCCCCCCCCCATTAATTGATATTTAATAAACGTTATTTTAAGACGTATTGTTTTCTTTCCCTTGATCATCAATTCATCAAATCTGTTATATTGTGCAAAAAGGAATCTTCATCACGTCTTCACTTACTGAAGATTCATCATTTGCATAAAGACCGAAGTGGAATTGTTCAATGGTAATTACGTAGTTACCGTTAGAAATTAACTAATGCTATCATTAATAGCGGTGTAGGTAGGTTAAATATTAACTTAGTTAGTGTGTTCAGACTAACCTTATAACACATTTGTCGCTACAGTAACAGTAGTACTAACTGACTAATTTTCTCTCTTTTTCTATTAGAATTAATTCATTAATCTTTACTGACAGTTCCTTTTAGTCTCTGATCTTCGACGCTGTCCTAGTTTCCGATCTCACTTTCTAAATTTAAATCGGGTGTTTGGGGACCTCTGTTAACAGTTAATATCCGGGTCTTTCCATTAACTCTCCCGTAACATACTAGTTATAAAAATTTTCTTGGCGCCCGAACAGGGACTGCCATTTGTATTTAGCACTTTAGTAGGGTTTAACAAAGTTATCAGGGTAGATACTACATACCTGAACAATTCCAATTCGCAAATTCGAGGTCAAGTCAAGTCCAGAGTTTTGATACTGCTTTAGTTTCAAAACAAACTTAACCTCCTTTTCCTGCAACGCTTTTCTCACTTAACATCCCTCATTTATATTTTGTTTGTTTATATATATTATTTTATAATATATTTTTTGATTATAAACATTTCATGACTTCTTCCAACAGATTCGTAGGGCTTGGGGGTGATGGAGTGAATGTGGGAATGGATGAGGTTGAGAGTCGGCGTGACATGGGAGCAGTGGGCGGTGGTTTAGCGAGCATGGGTGGTAATATTGAGGATGAGATGCCTCCAGCGACTCAACAGGAGATGATGAGTTTCATCAGGGAAAGAGAGGCAATGGAACAGTTACAGTTACAAAGCAGAGAACAAATAAATCCACCACCTAGAGTTCCTCAGCAGTTAACAGAGCAGGTAGCAAATCCACCTTTAGAGGAATTTATATCGACCATTACTCAAGAATTTAAGTTCCTAAAAGAGGAAACGGCCTTATTGAGGGCACAACAGGCTATACCACCACAACAACCGATTGTTGCTACAGCTACTCCAGTAATGACAACAGATGTGTTGTCCAACGAGATGGCTCTAATAAACTTTGGGTCACCTGTTTCACCATTACTAACAGCACCAATGCAGCAACAACAACAGTTCTATCCAGGAACTATGGCTCAAACTTTTGTAAGTTCCCCTTCTTCAGACGTTCTTTACACGACGCACACAACGACTCCCATAACACAACAGACTGACGCTACTAACAGACAGCAATATATACCTCCTTATTTCAATGATCCCTTGACTTCGAGCCCTTCCGCGCTACCGATAACAGTTCAACACAGGCTCAGCTTCTTTTTTCATGTTTTCCGAAAATATTCAATCCCTGTATCTCATCATTATTTACTCTCGTTGCAGATAATGCAGAGAGCCAGCTTCAATACTCGCACACCAAGTAGATTAGACATTTTGGAGCGACACATGCTTCTAATGTCTCAAATCTATTCTCTATCTGGCTGAAATCGCCAAGAACTCCAGAAAAGTGAAATGTGGTTGAGCCAGGAAAAGTACAATAATGAGGCTGATCCAGGATTTGGTTTAGTTATTTTCGCCGACTTGAGCAGTTATTGCTCTTTAACTATCCAAAATGCACCTCATTCAATTGGTTAAGGCTACTGGCAGGCAACTCAAAAGGTTCGTTCCTGCAGCCTGTACAAACTTATTAATTAAAAGAATGACAAGGAACTACAAATCCATCCGGTACTGTTCAATTAAAGAAAACACTTTTAACATGGTACAAGCAAGAGGAGAAAAAGGAAGAATGATAGAATATGTAAACAGGTATGAGGTAGTTTACAGGACTCCCGGTGAAAGCGTTCGTATGTACGCTCTTCACCTGGAACATCTCGCAAAGAAAGCCTATCGTGGGCTTGACAATGAGAGAACATGATTCCCTACGTACAGCTTTCCTTCTGAGTCTTCCTCCTTAACGTCGAGAAATCGAATAATCGGAATACAATCACCCAGCCAAGAAGGAAGATAGTAACTCCGTGTGACAATGCGAAAATAGTGAGTCTTGCAGACAAACCTACCATTCGTGAACTACAATAAAGGGAAGAATGTAGCGCTTCTTCTAACAGCCCGGTTTAACGTGTCTTCGAATCACGACTAAAAAGACTAACAAGAACAATCAGAATAGATGCTCTATGTAATCCAGGTTTGGTCCGGAGGTTTTTACCAATCCCAACATGCACAGCCACAACCACCTAAAAACAAACAATACACCCGCCAACAGAATAACAACGTACAATAACAATACACCGTACTATCCCTCATACCAATAACAGAAAGCAACCCAAACCAACTTAACACCCGACACAATCACAACGAGAATCTAACAGAAACACACCTCGTTTGTGATTGACTTGTGAGAATGTTTGGGCACGTGATGGATGAATGCTACAAGTATTTAGGAGTATGCAGTTATTGTCGAAAGAGGGGGCATGTTAAAGGAATGGAATGCAAGGTCTATCAGATTCCCTCCCACGCAGTTAAACCAATGGAATTCGGGTAATAGTGTGTCACGTTTTGTTAATAATGGTCCACATGCGGGAAGTTAATGTTAACACAAGAACACCTCACGCCCCGCGGCAAGTACTCAAAGGACACAGGGTCACCCACAAATCAACAGAAAAATAAATCACCACAGGCCTCTGGTCAAAAACAGGAAACATAAAATTCCCACAGCGGTGACAAACACACAGAGACCGACTAACATGCGTGACTCACCAAGGCCGCAATGGAAGTTTTTAGACCCGTGCGACTGGTGTCATAATTCACATATGGAAGGCCGATGCATGGGACCTTCTTCAGAAGAAACAGCGCAAGCAGGAGCTTTAAACGGCAAGTCTCCACGGAAATGAGCCCTCCTGTGGAGAATAATAGCTTACAGCAGCTCAATGCCCTAGTAGACATAGTAAATAGTGATAGAAGTAGTGCTAGCACTTTTCCTGTAGCAGTAGACTTAGTAGTCGATAGCAGTAGTGCTAGGACCCTTCTACCTGACACAAAGACTCTTCTACCTGACACAAAGACTCTTTTACTTGACACAAAGACTACTAGTGATAGTCATAGAGATAGTTACTCTCTTTCTTCTCACGTAGTAGGTAGTAGTAGTTCCCATACGGAACCAGTAGTATCAGTCGTAGCGAGTAGCCTTATGATAGGAAGTAGCGATAGTCATAGGAAGTAGTGGTAGGCAGGAAGAACCATCAGCAGATATCCAGAAAAAACCACTTGTCCAGTCAGACAAATGCTTGGCTACAGCTGAGGGAGATTTAAGGACGATCCCTGTAAATCTCAGTTCAGCCAAGGTCAATCCACTGGTAATTTGTGTGGCTTTCAGGATAGTTCAGGGTTTTATGGCTGCATGGTTGACAGCGGCTCAGGTGTAAGCCTGATCAGCTCCGCTTTAGTTGCTGACCTATTTCAGTAGTAGAGGGGATTCCGCAGCAAATGACTTGACACCTACCTGACCTTTGACTGACCTCCTTTTGACCTTTTTTTTTTTTATTGAAACCTTGACTGTCCTTGACCTTTTCTTTTGAAAAACCTTTCGTGCACTTCGCGGCTTTTTTGAACCTTCTTTACCACCTTTTTGGCGCCTTGACCTTTTTTTCGCCCAAAGCCCTTTGGTCTTCCAATGGGCAATTTTGAGAACCCAAGTAATTTTTTTGGCAACACCTATTTTTTGGCAAACCCTGATTTTTTGGCAACCCTAATTTATTGATTTGCAACCCTTCGAAGAAAGGGTTGCGCCAAACGGTTAATGCGAAGCCTCCATCGTACGTATTACCACCCTATTTTAATTTTTTCGGCCATGGGTCATTTTTTTTTGCCCCCGAACGGTAATTTTTGATGTGTCTTTGGGGGCTTAGCCCTTTTGTGAATGTCTTAACCTTGATCCTGGTCCCCCGCAGGTGCGACCCGCCAGCCAACCGCCCGCCATCCAGCCATGTTCACCACGCACCACCACCATCGCCAGGAACGGCCTTTGTCCGCGTGTCCCCCGCCCCGTCAGCCCACCCCTGAACCGCTGGTTCGAATCCGTGCATCCTAGCAACTTGTATATACACCAATCGATTCCTCATACCTTATAACCTATGGGGTAGGACACCTAATATTGGGCTTATTCTGAAGAAATTACTAGAAAAAGACTTGAAAAAAGTGGCACTTCTGTTGGCACTATGTGCGTGTGTGTGTAAGTAAATGTGGCACTCACTGGCACTCAAATTGGCATCACTTTGCAACTCATTGGCACTCCTTGTGCACTGCACTTGCACCACCTGGGACTCCACCTGGCACTACATCTAATCCTCATAGAAACACGTAATAGAACATCCTGATACCTTCTTTACCTGTGATTGGAGGGACATCAAAAGGCTGACCGTATATATATATATATATATTTATTATATAATATAGTATATATAGTATATTATATATATATATATATATATATACTTATATATATATTAAATAATATATATATATATATAAAATATTCATATATATATATATATATATATTACGTATATATCATATATATATATATATATATATATATATAGTATATATATATATGATAATATATATATATACTATATTAATAATATATATTATATATTATATATATATATATTACTGCACTAATAATAAAATAATTCAATATAATATATAATATTATATAATATATACTATATATATAATAATATTATTGTATATATATATATAATAATAATTATATATATATATATATATATATAATATTGAAACTTATATAATAAACATAATTCAATATATATATATATTATATATATATATATATATATATATATTATATATATATATATAATAATTGTAATATATTATGATCGTTATATGGCAAGCTTTATAGAAGAAGATGGAGTAGAGAATCAATTTTGGGAAAGAA
>JABUQX010116784.1:0-2500 GCA_015478945.1 Trachelipus rathkii
CCCCCACCCACACACGGAGAGAGATAGAGAGACTCATATTCCGCTCTATATTAGGTAATTTACAATGCTAATATGATTTTTTATCTCCAGTCCTGCCCTTCTAGAATCGAAAAAGGAGGATCCCTAAATCCTTTAGTTTATGAGAAGAGGCATATATATATTAAAATCTTACCTAATTTATGGAATTTATTTTCATATATATTTGGGGATGTAAAAAAAATAATGTATAATAACAGTCTCGATGAGAAGTACTAGGTGAGTTATCAGGTATATACTATATATACGAAAAAAGACAGGGGATTATATTACCAGTTCCAATTGGAGAACAGTATCAGAGCCACATAGATAGGACTGTTAGAAGATTTAATTGTAGTAGAGATATAAAGACAGATTTATTATAAGTAATAGTAGAACTAATCTATAAGTTAATAAGAATTCAAGTTTCAATAAAGTGTTATATGAGAGTGTTATTATATATTATAGCTCGTAGGGTATACCCTCAGTAAAACCCCTCACTCTTAATACAGACTATAGCAATAATTATGGAATATAAGATTAGCATAAAGTTATAGATTAGGGAGGATATATATCCAATTTTTGACTTACCGGCGTACCTAATAATTTTCCGTATACCCCCCCCTACAAAATGGATACCATAAAATTCGCAGGAATTATTCAGCCAAGCTATATAATAAGTTATATTGACTAAACTAAATATTAAATTAGGGCATTGCTATAGCGCTTTCAATACCCTCGCTTCGCCATTGTAATAACTGTTTTTGCTATACGTCTATGAATCTGGCCGCTTAAGTTCTCCAGCATTACTTTCCTGTGTAGCCAGCATTTTAATAAAATTTCCGATCTTTATTAAATATACATTTTTTACCCAATAAAATTCACTATTATATAAGTTATTTATGATGACAAAATTTTTCAATATTCATAACTTTCAGGAAATTTTTTGGGAATATATGGACTTTATCAAACTTGAAATATTTGCTAAGATTGGATCAATTAACCGTAGCAAGTTCATAATTTACAGAAATCATCGATTGGTCTATGTGTATGATTCTGTGCTCAGTCGTGTTTCGCATATTCACTCAGGACCCCATGCTCTCTCTCTCTTAATTTGCACATTGACGATCACAATGTCGTAATTTTGTTTTCATGACTATCTAACATAAAATAAAATATGTAGATCGAATCATAGCAGTGTTCAAGGGCTGTACAATGGGCAGAATTGCATTGTGCAAGAGTAAAGGAGAATGATCAACTACTGAGGTTTGTAAAGATACGATGGTTGGTACAGCTGGTATTTTTTCTATTTTGGAAAAAGCTCTAAACCAAACAAAGATCAAAGCAAACATAGCAGAATCATTGCTTCCATACAGCAATTTAAGTTACTAAAGTAAATGATTTAATAGAGCTTAATATAATCGGAAGTAATAGCAATGTCAAGATGTACTACGAGAAGCGACAGAGAAAAATGTAGAGATGATGTAGAGATAGAACGCGAGAGAAGAGTAGAAGGAAGAAGAAAAAGAAAAAGAATTATAATTAAGACGGATGGCCGCAAATTCTTGTTTCACAAAGATATAAAAAAAAAAATAGAGATTAGAGAAGCTTAGGATAGTAGAATTTACCACATGAATTCAAAACCTAAGAAATTCGCTGTAATTATAATGGTAGTGTAATGGCACCATCTCATGCATATTTCCAACGTTTGCAGGTCATTTCAAACAAAAATCTTAAAGTTTGATATGAAAAGTTGTCAAAAACAGTGGGAATTTGCACCAATTGAGACAAAATCTTGAAATTATTTTTAAATCTATCTAATTAGTTATTATATTATTCTTTTATTATTAGTTATTCGATTATTATGTAATGATGTATATTATATTAAACAGTATTATTATAATGTATTATTCAACGTTAGGTGACTAGGAAAATTCTTTATTATCTATTATTTATTATTTTTTATTCATTATAATTAAGAGTCTTATTATCTATTATTCTTTGATCATTATTTCATATTATTATTATTATTATTATTTATTATATTATTATTATTATATTATTATTTTCTATTATTATTATTATATATTATTAGTAGTAGTGAGTAGTAGTAGTAGTCAGTATCAGTAGTATAGAGTAGTCTTTTTGATTATTATTATTGTTATTGATTATATTATATTATTATATATTTTAATTATATTATTATTATTATATTATTGCAATTGATTATTTATTATTATTATTATTATATTATTATTATTATATTATAGTATTACTTTTATTATTATTGTTCCAATTTATTTTATAATATTTTTCTTAATATTTATCATGTTATGTTGATTGTTGTTATTTAGCTAACATAATTATATATTCGAATTGTATTAAAATATTAGTTTTGGGAATTACAATTTACCTCATCCTATATAAGACAATTACTTAAATTTAATTAATACCTTTATACTTTATTCTTTGGAGCCTCAAAGGA
>JABUQX010116784.1:10000-15000 GCA_015478945.1 Trachelipus rathkii
TATATATATATATTATATATATATTATTATATATATATATAATATATATATAATTATATATATATATAATATTATATATATATATATATATAAGATTTTTCCAAATGGGTGTAGGCTGGGAAAGAGATTGTTGGGGTCTGCAAAAAGAATTGGTCACCATCCCGCCAATCGTAACACAGGTATATAATATCATATATATATATATATATATATTATATATATATATATATATATATTATTATATATATATATTATATTTATATATATATATATATATATAATATTATATATATATATATATATTATATTTTATATAATATATTTATATATATATATATATAATATATATATATATATATATATATATATATATTATATATATAATATATATTATATATATATATATTATTATATATATATATATATATATTATATATATAATTAATATATATATATATTATAATATATATATTATAATATTCTATATCTATATATATATATCTATATATATTAATATATATTATTCATATATATATATATATTATATAGTATATATATTCAATATATATATAATATATAAATATATTATATTAATTATAATATTAATATAATTATTAATATAATATATATAGTATATTATATATATATATATAATTATATTATATATATATTATTATATATATTATATATAATATATAATTATTAACATATCTTAGATTATATTTTGATATAGAGATTATAAATATATATAAATATATATATATATATATATATATATATATATATTTATTAATTTAATATATATATAAATATTACTATATATATAATATATATATATATATAATATATAATATATATATATATATTATATATTTATCATATTATTAATAATATATGTATAGATATATAAATATAGTATTCTTATAATATATATATAATATATAAATAATATTATATATTATATATATATAATGTTAATTAATTAATATAATATAATATATAAAATTATATAATATATTATATTTATATATATATTATCTATATATTATAATATATTATATTATTTAATACATATATATATTTATAATATCATATATATATTATAATATATAATATATATAATTAATAATATATATATATATATTTTAACTATTATATATAATTTATATTATATATATATATTTATTAATATATATATATTAAATATTATATATATATTAATAATTATATATATATTTAAATCATTATATATATATATAATCGTATACTTCTGGCTGACTTACTAAAAAACTACACTAATCCTAATCTTACGCATCCGCTATTTCCGCGACTAGCGGATTTTACTATTCCGCTATTTCCGCATTCCGGCGGATATTGATACAATTCCACCTAATCCGCTTAGCATACTCTATACTATATTAATAACATTAATAATATAACTGTGTCTTGTCACACAGAATTGCGATAATTATTCATTATTATATATTATTATATATATATATCTATAATATTTACTATATTATATTATTCTTATATATATATATATATAATATATATATATAATCCTATCTATATATTTAATTATCTAAATATATATATTTTATAATATATTATATAATCTTACTATCTATATCTACATTAATTTCAGAAGATCCGCCTTCTTTATCAATACATGATGTTTACTGCTCATGAGCATTGTGGAATGCTGATTTCGGATGCGCGATACGCGATCTCTATCACGAGGCTGTAGTGATTGATGCGACGGCGGATGCGAATAGCGGATCTCTCAAGTAGATGAGGTGGCGGATGTTGGGATGTTTACGTCTTTGCAGTTTGAATGTAAAATTTTATATATATATATATATATATATATATATATATTATATATATATTAATATATATATATATTTATATATATCTATTATATTATTGGCATATTTCATATTTATATTTACTACTATTTATTAATCATATATATCTCTCTTATATATATATATATATTTATATCTTTATATATATATATTACATATTTATATATATATCTTTTATATTTAGTAGATGGACCGGAAATGTCTACAGAATTTGAATGTTATGCGGATGCGGATGCTCGGAATGCTGGACTCTATTAAAGTAGGATTGGTAAGGTAGAGGTAATAGCGTAGAATGCCTGGATAGCTGATACTTATAAGTAAGATTAAGGTATGCGGATGTGGATTGCTGGGATTTGTTTACTCTTTGAGTTTGAAATTAAAAATATTATATATATATATATTAATTGTATATATCTATAATGGATAATCATACTTGAATTAATCAATTACTCTAAATGAATATGCTTCACAAATACTAGCTTTTAATAAACCTATACTTTCAAGGAGATAAGATTTGACTTACTCATTTACCTAATTCGATAAATTTATGATATCTGTCCTAGTCTGTAATAAACGCTATAGATACAACTTTTTTAGTAGAATATTGGCATCTAAATAAATATTTCTGGGATGATATGCTGCAAAGATTATGAGAAAAACTTTTTATACAATTATCTAATCAGTCACATCATAAACCTAAATGATTCCAAGTAATAATTGTTTGATTATTTGATTATAATAATCTTTCGATATTACAGAAACAGAAGATTGTCTATTTGACACTATCTGAACCGACTCTTATCGCTGCTTAAGAAAGCATAATAAAGAAGTATCATGAGTTCATAGTATCAACTGTATTTTCGCTTATCAAGATATAGCTATAATATATTGTAGTGTCTGTATATCTGTAATCTTTTCCTTTTTATTGCTGGTGAAATTATCTGCCCTTAGATACGAGCTAATTTATCATCACATAGGCCATAATAATATATATTTATTATAACCCTTCTTGATTTGTATTAAACACTATGTTTTAAATAAATTAGTGATTTGCTAGTCATATAGCATCTTATGACAGCCTGCCTATTGCATACATTAGGTATATTTGTTTATATCTAGCACAAAGACACTTATCGATAATCTATTATTAATCTCCAGCATGATATTTCTCTCCTTTGAAAATATCCTTACTTTAATAGCGTTTTAGCACAGCTTCATCGTTTTGAGGGCACGATGTGCAGGGAGGAGGTGTTATAAGCCACGTCACACATTTTATACCAATAGAGAAATATTACGCAGTCTCGCATGAGCGAACAGACACATCTTTTATAAGATGGAGGTGATGACTTTATTATCAATATCGCGTATCAGAAAGACAGGAATAGATTGGAAGAGATTTAACACAATAACAGTGAGTGACAGGTCGACGTATAGAAGCTCACGCTAAGTGACTAGACCCTGCGAGTCTTTTCAATCTATTCTACATTAGTGATTACTCATGACATCTCGTAGCGGCGTAAAAGACAAGCCCTTAGAGCTCTATCCGAGAGGCGTCGGTATAAGGTCTTGTCGAGATGCGCCTTCGAGGCTCAGGAATAGATCTTCGAACACTGCCGCTATGCGAGTATCTGTCATAACAAGAGTAAGGAAAACATATAACATTTGCGTTTACTCGAAAGTAGAGGTTCATGAGGGTGAACATGGTAAGTTACAAGAACACCTTTCTAATTGTTGTCTTATTGACTGCACTATCCAAAGCCGGTGAAACCAGAGCCCCCCCCCCCAGATCTAGAGAACAGTACTCTCATAGTTACAAAAGCGGATTTGACCTTGTCTAGCTGGAGTAACTGAAAAGAGGAAAACTAATACAAGTTTTCAGAAGTCATAAACACGCATATCTCACCGAGTGGTTATGAGCGCGAGGCTGGAATGCGAGGACTCGTATGTGAGACTATTGATGGTTTTCCAAGACATGTCTGGTTAATTATTACTGCTCGCAAGGCAAAAGATAGTGTATTAGTGAACGGGAGTAACGCACAAATTCGTACAGCCTAAGATATATATATTATAAGACGAGTAAGAAACCGATCGAAAGAGATAATATAAGTTAGAAGGTATCTTAGAGCGTGAGATTTGTAGAAGTTAGTTTTTTTAAAGTAATTGAATATTTCATCAAATAGGTTTGAAAGACGACCCCAATCGAAATTATCTATATCTCACAATCAGCGAGAAATGAATCGGAAAGTTTATAAGACGTAGAGGTTACAATTCTATTAAGTTATATAAATAATATATAGAAAGAAGTCAAAAAGAATGTGATATATAGTATATGGGGATAGGTATAGAGATATACTATAGGTAGGACATAATTGAAATGTAATCGAAGAAAGTGAGAGGGTCAGGTCATCTAGCATATTAATCTAAGTGTGATTATAGAGTATAGATTGTAGCAGGTGAGAGATCATTGAATGATAAAGTAATAAGTAGGAAGATAAGACCGGAACCTGAGGAACAACCACTATTGACAGAAAAAGTAGAAGAAGTCCGCTCAATCAACCACAGCCGATATTGAGTGACTTGAAAGAAGCTAGACAAAGAGTAAGCAATAAGAGAAGGAATTAAATCCAAAAGTGAAGGGGAGCTTTTGGTTAGAGCAGTGAATCGCGTTGCATTACCCTGGATCTATGCACTCTGATATGTCAAAGCGCTACCACAGCAATGATCTTCACGCGTAGTTCCAAAGAGGTGAAAACATAAATCGTTAAATATGGAAAAGTATATATCTGACCAGTAGACCTGAAGCCGTAAAAGCTCACGTACTGGCGCTCGTGAAAGAAATGAGATGAATCTAGATGGTCTATAATGAAAGTGAAGTTAAGGAATGGGTTCAAAGATCTTTAGAATATAATACATAAAGTGTAGAGCTATACGGCTGATAAGTTAGAAGTAGATCAAGATGCGGTCTATACCTTTTTTCGAAATATGGTTGGAATATGTGCGTGCAATTCATACCTGAGGAAGTGCTAGTTATTTCGAGATAATATGAGTAATATATGTTGAAACGAAGGAGGCAGGGGTACCCGTAAGCCATCTCCTTAAAATCTGGAGTGAGAGAATGCATCCTAAGGG
>JABUQX010116784.1:17500-20000 GCA_015478945.1 Trachelipus rathkii
ATAAATGAATAAATAATTAAATAAATAATAAGACTGCAATCATACCAATTTATTTTTTTATTTATTTATTTATTTAAAAATTATAAATAAATTGATTTTGTTGAATGAACCTTGCAAAGCCAAACTTGATGAATAAATTGTTTTTGGACTAATTTGAGGCCAGGAACGAAATAATTAGCAATCTTTTAATATGAAATATTTATATATATAATATATTAATACTATATCTATATATATATATAATATTATATTATATATATATATATTATATATATATTGTTTTTGAAAAAATGTAGGATAGAAAAAAATATATAAATATTTTATTATATATATATATATATATATATATATATATATATATATATATATATATAATATATATATATATATATACTATATAATATATTATATATATATAATATATATATATATCTATATATATAAATGATAATATTTATATATATATATAACAGCTTTTGTATATATATATATATAATTATATTTATATATATATATATATATATATATATAGTATTATATATGATAATATAATACGCTTATTTATCTCCAAGACACTCGATTTTCATGAAACTTACACGAAATATTTGAAATGAGTCGTAGCGTAACGAAAAACTTAATAAAATGTTCGGACAATGACCCTGAAAAAAGTTTATGAAGGTCGCAATTAGAATCAAATGCCATGGCTCAGAACATTGTCTATGGGAGATCCGCCCTCCTTACCCCCCGACCCACGAGTGCTGTTAAAAATATGAAGAAGATTCTAGCATCTCTAAAACTCGAGAAATATAAGATTTAATATAACATGTTATAAATATCAACTTTGGGTACCTCATAACTTTTTCATGTTCAATTTTCGTTATATATATATATATATATATATATATATATATATATATATATAGATATATATATATATTATATATATATATTATTATATATATATATATATATATATATCTATATTCGTATTAGAATGATTGTGTAATCTGTTGAAAAGTTCGATAATAATTATCACTTTATCATTTTTTAAATGTAAAAGATGAAATAAAAATTTTCCATAATCAAGTCCGTAAGTAAAATGGCGAAAGTGCAAGAACTATAACAGTAAATGTGAAGTTCAAAATGTTTAAAATTGAATTTGTATTATCGTTTATTTGTGTTGTCAATAAGTTTGTTGTTTCCTTTCTTACTAGCTTTTTGATACTAGCTGAACATTTTGCTAGTTTATTGTGTGAAATATATGCCCAATTGTTCTATTATCGAAAATTGTAGAAATAAATAATATGGAATTTATTTCTAAATTAAGAAAGGGCAAAACTTTTTTTGTCGTCTTCTTTTTATCTTTGGATTAGTTAAATGCTGGCAATTTAATTTAATTTTTATTTTTTTTATTAATATACTATTATTTTTTTTAAACTTTGGCATTTTTGAGATATTACTCTACTTTTGAAATGAAGTTTCATTTTGAACGGTGAAAATAAAGACAAGAATAATCCGTTTTGTTTTTGTTTTTTTTTTTTTTTTTAAAAACAAAAAAAAAACAAACAGACCTTTAACACGTTGTGACGCTTCAAACAAATTTAAACTCATATATATTTATATATTATATTATATATATTATATATATATTATATATATATTTATATATATATATATTATATATATATATATATTATATAATATATATATTATATATATATATATATATATTATTATATTATATATATATATATATATATATATATATATATATATATATTAATAGTTCAGAGCATTTGAGAAGGAGCCGGAGCCGGAATCGAAATATATTTTACTCTTGTTCCATCATTTAAAAATTTCCCGGCTCCGGCTACGGATCCATAATTTTCAACTTATGTGGCTCCTGATAAACCCTTTTATTTTATATTAAAATATTCTTTTTTGTCCTTCTCCGGATCCCCTCCACCGCCAATAAAATTGACCGGTTTCGAACCACATAACAGAAAAGACATATTTATGATGGAAGAAGACTATTTATTATTATATATTTATATTTAAATAATAATAATAATAATAATAATAATAATAATAATAATAATAATAATAATAATAATAATAATAATAATAATAATAATAATAATAATAATAATAATAATAATAATAATAATAATAATATAATAATATAATAATAATAATTATCATATTTCCATGTTTAAGATGTGCTTGTCCATCAGACTATTTCTCGAAGTTTTATGACCAGTGTTCAACCTCATCAATTCTTACCTGTGAATTGGACCCCGGCTAAGAATGGTGTGCAAGAGGATGGCGGCATCTTGCCTTCGTTAAGGACTGTATACACCTTTAGCAGCTTGTTTCAGTTCAAGCAGACTTTTAGGTATATATAAATTTATTTACTTGCAGATTTACTTAACTTGTTTTACATTTTATATAAAATAAGATTTCATTGGCATGTTATATTTCATTATAACTCATAATTTAT
>JABUQX010116784.1:27500-42902 GCA_015478945.1 Trachelipus rathkii
ACACCTGTTCCAGTTGCCCACTTTCCAGCATAACTTAACAACGAGGACTGTCCTCACTCATAACATAACCTTACTCTTATCTACGTTTACTTTCAAACCCCTCCTTTTACACACCCTGCCAAATCCCTCTACTAATCCTCTCAAACTCTCTTCGGGTTTGCCACGCAAAACCATATTATCCGCATATAATAGCTAGGACACCCTCCACTCTCTTCCATTCTCCATCATTCTAGCACCTTCCCTTGCCACCCCCCCCTCTAATACTTTTATAACCTCACATATACAAATTGAATAACCAAGGAGACATAACATCCCCACCTTACTCCGCTATTAATATTAAACCAATAACTTTCAACTTCATTATTTCTTGCACACGCTTGACTATCATCATGCATACATAATTTTGATTCCATTTTTTAAGTAAACTATTTAATAAGTCCATACTTTTTTTCTGAAGCAAAACTGGATACCTGAACCAGGCGGTGGCTACGACGAGAACTGTGGAGCCATGCTGCAGTACGATCGTTACTACTTTCACGATGGTGAATGTGACTTAGAAGCTTATGCCCTGTGTCAAGTGAATGCCACAGTCAGTGGGTAAAATCACTTGATTTTCATTCCTGTTTGCAGATTTCAGAACTACAAATTTTAGGGTACATAATGTGATATATATATATATATATATATATATATATATATATATATATATATATATATATTATATATATATATTATATTATATATATATATACTATGTCATATATAAATATATATATAAATATATTATATATATATATATATATATATTATAATATAATATATATTATATATATATATATATATATATATATATATATATTATATATATATATATATATGATATAATATAATATATATAATATTATATAATATATAATAATATATACTATATATATATATGTATAATATATAATATTATATATATATACTATATATATATAGCTATATATATATATATATATATATGATATATATATATAATATATATATATATAATATATATATGAATTAATATATATATATTACAATGCATAATATATATATAATTGTATTATTGTATATAATATAATATAATATATTATATATATATGATATATAAAATATATATATATATATATATATATATATATATATATATATATATATATATATATATATATATATATATATATATATATATATATATTATATATATATATATATATATATATATATATAGTGATGTGTCTACTCGAGCAGGTGCTTATATGAGAAGGTACAATTTACTCTATTATCACTACACGTGACCTACTAAAATATATATTCTGCCGCAAGGCGTGACTTAAATTGTAGCTTGTTGTAATATCAACTTGTTTGATTGGTTTCTAAGAGATTAAATCAACCAATCAAATTAGATAAAATTCTGTTTATTAATGTGTATATTTATATATAAGAATCGTAAATCGATGAATTGGCAATGGGGTCAACTCTATAATGAAATTAAATATATTTGTGTACAAATTTGTGGTTCTGTTTATAATATTTAATATGCTTTTACATAATAAAACTATATGTTATACATTTTTATTTTTTTTTTTTAACTGAAAGAAATAAAATTATACCTGATATTGTTTTACTTTACCGTAATATAATAATAATAATAATTTTTTTATACAATTACTATTATTGTAATTAATTTTAAGCATTTATTAATTTTCATATATAAGATAACATTAAATATAATTAATGGAAGCTGAAAATTTCTTTTAGAAAATGAAACCAAAGTTCATAAGAAAATAATAAAAAGTAAATGAAACAAAACTTCTTTTTTGCATCTCTGAAAGTTTAGCAAATAAGAATTAAGGTTTTACTGGAGCAAAAAGCTTAAAGAAAAATTGAAGAAAATTCCAATGAACAAAAACACTTACTTGAAAAAGTAGAACCGACGGAAAGACAAAAAATTGTTAAATGAAATATGGAAATGAAGTTCTGGGTTGTAAAGGTGAGGTGATTGTAAAGGGATCAATAAGCAAACACAAAGATAACAATAAGAATAAGCATAGGAATTTAAAAGTAAATAAAACCGAAATAAAATTTAAACTTCATAATCAGAGACAAAAAGAAAAATGAAAAAATAACAAAAAAATAAAAAATAAATAAATAAAAACATTCTTAAAAAACAAAGCAAATTTAGGGTGAGTTTATGCATTTTCAATATATATATATATATATATATATATATATATATATTTTATAATAATATATATATATATATAATATATAATTATATATATAAATATATATATATATATATAGTATATATATATATATAAATATATATATATATTATATATATAAAATATATATATATATATATATATATATATATATATATATATAATTTTTCATTTTTTCTCTTTTAAATATTTATTTTTTATTTTTTTTTTAATTTTAATATTTGCATTAGAAATTTTTATAAATTTTTGTCAAATTATCAAACCATTCTGGATTTCGCAATTGATGATAATAATCTTCATTTTTTCATCAAAAAACTAATGAGATCATTTAACAAAGTCGCAAAACCATGCAAAAAATTTACTTTTCCAAGCCACCTAACATCGCTAATGCAGAAGAAGTAAACCTTGTTCATCTCTCTTCCAAGTGTAATTTAAAGAGGCGCCTTTGCTGGGGATTTTACACTCTGATCGATTGACGGTTTTAAAATATATAATATAAAACTGCTGATCGAACTGAGATGAAATGATAACTTAAAAAAATTTCGAGTCTTCATCTTTCTCACATAAAGCTATGAATCCAATGAATGCTCCAGTCATCGCTCTAGCTGTGTCTGCGGTAAATCGACATAAGTTCTTTTAGTTGCAACTGAATCTTATCACATGCTCATGCTGAATCCTGAAAAATTGAAAAATATCAACTACGCTCTAATTTTTTCTTCAATGACATCCACACTTAACATTTCTTCTTAAAGAAAAGTCTTCAAATACTATTTCTGATAAAAATCAGCAACTGAGCGATGTCACTGACATCGGTCGATTCATCCAACTGTAGAGAAAATGAGACACATTGATCAATGTCTTTTAAAAGCTGTTGATTTACATTAAAACTCATGGGTTCAATACGTCTCATGACTGTATTACGGGAGAGTTTCAGGTCTTTAAAAGCTTTTTTTTTTAATCACATCATTTAATGTTCTGGTGAAATTTTCGAATAAAGATCTCTGATAATTTACTAAAACATGTACTTTTACATATTCTCCATCCGAAAATGGCTTTCATTTTCTGGCTATTTTATGGCACACTTGAAAGGACGCAATTATTGCAGCCTATGATTGATCTTTTTGGTTTGGTAGACATGTTCCTCCGCGCTGTCAATTTAGATTTCAGTTCATGAAGTTTTTTTTCTTGCTTCACTTTTGAGGGGGAAATCGGTATTATTTTTACTATGAAAAGCATTGAAATGCCTCTCCAAATTCTCCTTCTTTGGTATCGCTACGGAGTGCTACAAATTAAACACCAACATTTTTCTTCCAACACTGAGACAGAAAAGTAGTCCTAGCTCCTAATCCATCATGGAAATTGTAAGTTTTTTTTGTTTTTTTTAGGACAGGGGTCCAACCCTCACATGTAAAATAGTAGGTTTTCTAATACTACTAGTCCAACACAACTGAAAAAAATATTTAAAACAAACAATACAAAATTTAACACCTACATATTATTAAGAACGAGGGAAAGGGACAGGCTGGATACCTGGTGATGTCGCCTTGAAGGGAAATCGCATTTGCTTTAAAACTGTTCTTAACATCAACTCAAAGCATCGAGTATATGTCCTCATTTCGCAAGACACGCGGTGGTTCAATCTCCGGAGAATTCGCAGTAAATTCTTTACCTTCCCACTTTAAGTTCTTTGTTAAGATCTAAAAAGTAAAATTATTGCAAATATAACAACTTATATATAATATATATATATACTATATATATATATATATATATATATAATATATAATATATGTAATATTATATAAATATAATTATATATAATATATAAAAGAGGGTGTTGCGTCGACGCGTTGGTACTCAGTGTGAGCCCTTATATATTATGTATGAGTTTTGTGTTTTATAATTTGATAACTAATCCTCTGCAAAAAATAATAATCTTAAAAGTTACATTGTTGAACGCAAACGTCAACAGTAAAACTCCTTGCAACGATTTCGAGATGAATAAATATTATCGAGAGGAAAGAGAAACAAGAATTTTTTCGCTCTCGAAATACGTCCTTTTTCTGACCTGAATTACGAGACAACAAGCACTATCAACCATGAATTTTGAGGTGATAAAAATTGGACGAAGAGGGAATGAACCTGCTCATTTCATGATCGATTACGGCCAACACGTTATTGTAGAAAGCATAGCGTCTCAAATTCTAAAGAATAAATCCCAGGGATAGATAGCATAGGAAGGACACTAAGCCCACAAAATCACACTAGAACACTAAAACTAAGAAAAGATATACAGTTAGGACAGGATGTACAGATGTTGGAGGAGAAAAACATAAATTAAGATTACTGTAGGAATTGTATCAGAATTTTACCATAATCGAGAGATGATGACTATTTATATATAGAGAAGGACTAGTAGTGAAAAGCATTACGGACAAAAGATCGTTCAACGGAATTAGTTTGGACCATCGAAAATTATTGTAGGTTTTCCCTAACCAGTCGCTCTAAACGGTAAATTTAATCTAAATGATTTTTCCTCCTGCCCTTCTGGATCCTGTAAAAGAGGATCCATCTTTTAGTTAATGTAGTTATGAGAGCATTAAAAATCTCCTAATAAAAGGATTTCAATATTTGGAAATGAAGAAATGTAACAGTCTCGCGTGAGAATTGTGCTGTACCGAAAAGAACAGGAATCAGTTCCATTGAGAAAACAGTATCAGAAAACACAAGATTATGTAGTAGAAGGAAGAACAGATTTTAAGATGTAGAACATCTAAGTAAAAAGATTCCAAGTTTTAAGACGTGTTATTAGGTGTGTTAATGCTTACGTAGAACCACAACGTAAACCCTTCAAGACGAATGCAAATTATGGAATATAGATGCAGTAGTTTTATTAAAAAAGATAAAGAATGAATTCTTAGGTAGGATGAGAGTTAGCGAGGTTGTATTCTATCTAATTCGGAATAGTTGTGATTATGCTCATAAAATTGGTAAAATGTGTGAAAGAGCTGCACAAATCCTTCATTCCAACAAACGCGATCAAGATGAAAGATTATAAACTATAAACAAAATTTCGGGAATCCTTACCTTAGCAACTGTGATGTATAATTAAAAAAAAAAAAAACTTTATATAAGCCCTTGACAAAATGTTTTTTAAAGTTTTCTAAAATTTATTCATTCTCAAATCAAAACTCGATAAAGTTTATTGAAATATCAAAAGCATAAATTTTCTGTTGTATTGAGATCATTCAATTTTAAAATGATTAAATTTATTAATAAATTTATTTAAATTTTTAAATTGATTAAAATAACCGAAGACATTGAAATGGAAGAGATGAAGAAGTGAAGACTCATGTAATTAGAAATACGATAAACCAAATAGTGGTGTAACTCTATTCAATTATATAAAATATTTGCTAGTATTTTAAGCCTTTCTAATCATTTTATGAAGCAGAGAGATTTTTTTAAAGGCTTTTTTTTGGCCAAAAAAATTTCCCCTTTTTAAACAAAAAAATACTTTTTCAAACATTTGTACATTAGGTAATTCAGGGTAATCACTACTAATTGTATTCATTAAAATTCCACCAATACTTTATATTATTAACAGCATTTTTTCAAAGATAAGAGGAAAAAATATTATTGGGAGTAAAACATGACTACTGAAGAGATTATATTTTTCTTTAATAATATGTGAAAATTGAAACAAAAAAGACAACAAATAAGTCCAGTCCGTGGATTTAGAATAATAAACTGATCAAAGAAACCGCAAAAAATACCATGTTAATTAAATGTAAAATAAAGAAGATATGTGTATTATTTATTCTTTTTGTAACAATTAAACTCCAGAAATAATCCTTCATATAATTTCATCTCTCTCTTCCTCTCTTCTCTCTCTCTCTCTCTCTCTCGCTCTCTCTCTATCTCTCTCTCTCTCTCTCTCCTCTCTCTCTCTTCCTCTTCTCCTCCTCTCTCTCTGCTCTCTCTCTCTCTCCAAAATAAAAAATATATATATTCTTCAGAATCTTTTCTCTCCTTTCTGTTTAAATAACGCATTTTTGAAAAGAAAAAAAAATCATACTTTCTCTTAAGAAATAATTTACTCTACAGAAATACAAAACGCGAACTTTTGCCAGTGAGTAATAATTACATAACAATAATAATAATAATAATAATTAATAATAATAAATAATAATAATATATAATAATAATAATATAATAATATAATAATATAATAATATAATAATAATAATATAATGAATATAATAATAAAATAATATAATAATAGTATGTATACAAAGAAAATCCTAAGAAAATAAATATATTATTATATATTTAAGTTGAAAATTAATCTAACAAAAGAATTATTGACACAAAACAATGGGAATAATTAAACTTTTAATCCAAAATTTTGCGTTTTTTTTTCCTTCCTGTTTATGTTTCCATTTGGAAGAATAGGATTCTACCTGACCACAAAGGAAAATGAAAGTCATTGCAACTAACTCTTGAAAATTAGAAGCTCACAAAATAATCGAGTTTTGCACAATTAAGACTCGAGAGTTTGAATGGAAGAGGGTTCGATTTTCATACTAAAAATTTGAAGATAAAAACATAATATATATATATTATAATATATATATATATATATATTATATATAGTATATATATATATATATATATATATATATAAATATATATATTATATATACTATTATATTTCATATATATATAATATATATATATATATATATATATATTAATATATATTAAAAGCTATATAAAAAAATGATTTAAAACATTTTTTTTGTTGTATATATATATATATATAAATATATATATATATATATACATATATATATATATATATATAATATAATATATATATATATATATATATAATATATATGATATATATATATATATATATATATATTATATATATATTATATATATATACATATATATATATAATATACTATCATAGTAAAAACAATATAGCTAACGTCATCAGTTTTGGCTTGCATCTTATATAAAAAGCTAACCTGTGTCAAATCGGAGCTTTGTTACTTTACACATTTTTTCAAAGTCGTTTGAGTCGTTTGCCTAAGACCTATAACTAAACTTTGTCCTTTTTTTTTTTGTGAAAAACTTATTGATCATTTTCCTCAAAAAAGTAGAAACTTAAATATATTCATAAATAACTTAAAAATAATGTCAATCTTTCATTTATTATTATTTTCCATTTCATTACAAGTCTACACTCTCATTTAATTCGCTTAATTGGTAACAATGTTTCATGTATAAACCTTTTAAAAATCATACGGTTTATTTTGTGAATGTTTGGCAATCGTTAAGTTAATTTAAACCAATCTGTATAATAACATTTCATTTTTCCAATAAAGTCATCTGAAAAGCGGCCAAGGCTATTTTCATATACTATACTATATTATAAATATATATATATATATTATATATATATATATATATATATATATATATATATATATAATATATATATATATTATATATATATAATATATAATATATTTTATATATATATATATATATATATTATAATAATATATCTATAATATATATAAATAATATAAATATATATATATATATATATATATTATATATATATTTATATTTTCATATGTACATTATACACATTCGTGTGTGTGTGTGGTGTGTATAATATAATATTTAGTCCTAGCACTTTTGAGCAAGTTTACTTTTGCGAAAAGAAAGAAACTTATAAATTTAACATTAATGCCTTTGTGCTTTAAACTATCAGCTAACATTTATGCACCACAGCATCAGGAAGACACACCATAATCCATGCTCTTGGTTTGGGAAATGAAATTTTCTTCCAAGAAGAAGAAACTTCACCTTGCGACACAGCATTCCGCCCCTTTGTCAGCAAGAATAGTGAGTTAATCTTCTGTATATTTGGCGTAGCAATTTAGTTTCCTATTATAGTACAATTTAATTAGGACTTTTTATTTTTTATACCTCTACAGAATTTTTTGGTTCTGTGTATTTCTTGTTTCTTAAAAAGTTCTTGAGTCAGTTTGTTTATAAATTCAAGACCTTTATCCATATGTATTTTAAGAAGTCATTCTAGAGAAGATCGGTCTACCTTTTCAATCCTTAATATTTTGGCACTTAAAAAGTATTAATAAATAAAATCATTTATATGTTGCTAATTAATGTTTGGCTTAACCTTAAAATAAACTTGAAGTGCATATGTCCAATATTGGAGCCCAGTATCTCCCCATTTTACTCTCCAACCTAAAAATGGTCATACAATGTTATTTTTCAAACCAATTTTATGGAAAGCAAAGCACAACTGGGAGCTTTTCTTGACCTCTAAAACGTCGTTTACGGGTGCTTTCTGTGTGTGGTCATTTTTTTGGAATTTCATTTTATTCAAACACACCTTATGTTTTTGTCATTTTTCCCTTCAAACTTCTACCTACTTTTTTCGAAATGACTGCAAATTTTAAAATAAATAGATGGGTCGATAACGCTACAAATGTTACGAAGCGGTTTTTTTGTTTTTTATTTTTTTTAATTTTATCTCCCATTTTGAAATTCCTTTTTTTTTTTTTTTTTTTTTTTTTTAATTAATCATATAATTATAAGATTATATTTGTACTAACATTCCAGCTAAAATTTAAGAGCCATAAGTGTCCGGAGAGATACACATTTTGGGTTTATATAATTCTTTTAAAACAAAAATGGAAATTTTTAAAAAGTTTCTATGAGTGTTCTAACTGATTACTATCTAAGTTTACTTTTTTACATCTTCATAAATAATTTAAAAATAAATAATTTCCTGTTAGGTGCGGATAAGCAAAACGTTCTGAATTTTAATGTTTCAACTTTTATCCAAAAAAATTTTTTTTTTTTTTAAGAAAGTGAAGATATTGATATATATTTTTTTCTACTCATCCGATCAACTTCAAATTTTCAGGGCTTGTATAGTCGGGCGAGATACATCTTCTTTTAACTTAGATAAGTCTTGTTTAACCCCAAATATAAAAATTTGGGAAAAAATTTTCAAACAATTTTTTTTTTTAAAATTTTTGTTCAGCAAAAAATTAAAAACTACTTCATATATAAAATAAAATTTAATCGTAAATAAAAATTGTTTGTATTCTCTGACTACATAAGCTCTGAAGATTTAATCCTGATCTCATCAGCAGAAAAAAATTATCTCAATTTTTCATTTTAAAAAAACAGAATGAGTGGGTTTTGAATTTCGACATTTCTGACACAATTTTCAAAAATCAAAAAAACTACTTCGTGACTTTTTGTAGGTAATTGCAACCCATCTATGTATATCTTCAAGTTTGAAGTCATTTGAAAAAATAATTGATGACAGTTGAAAGAAGGCATAATTGTCCAAAATATTGTTTGAAAAAATGAAAATTCCGAAATAATGATTGCAAGACACAGAAAAAGCAGCCGAAAAAACGTTTTAGAGGTCAGAAAAAGCTCTAGAGTTTGTTTTTTCCCCATCAAAAATTTTCTGAAAATTAAAAATTTTTATTTCCCATTTATGGGGGGTTAAAATGGGGGCTGCGACTCCAACATTTGAACTCTGCCCTGAAAGAAACTTCATTCAACTCGTGATTTTAAAACCCAGCAAATATATATCAGAAAATTTAGTCTTAAACTAAATGTGGAAATGTCTGTCTTGGGATAGATTCATTATACCTGATGAAACATTTCAAAGTTGTCAACTGTTTGTGAGAGAAGTGTCATTTAATCCTGTCATGGCTTCATACTCTTTCCGGACCTGTCAGTATTTTAAACATTCAAATTGACACTATTTTTCAACTTATTTATTTCGCAAACACAAGGAGGAAGGTCTTCAACTGACAATCTACGGTTGGACCTCTTCTCTCCGCTAGTCTAATAAAAGAAAATCCTGATGGCAGTCGTCTAACCTATTATAGATTCGTAATCCTTCCACTTCTAATCCTCTTCTTCAAAATGCACCACCTCAGACATAGACCTAAGACGTGTCTCAAAACTAATAGCAAGTTGCAAAAACGTATTGGCATTAAACAAAGAGCTGTAACCAAGTCTCCATCGACACCCTCTTCGATCGCAGATACCGATGGAAGGGTATAGGATTCGGAGGAAGATGAGCATCATGTAGAATTCGTTGTACCGAAGATGTTCTAAAAAGGTATCATCAACCACCAAGTGTTTCTTGCATCTTTCATTTGAGTCCTAGGAAACATCTTCAAAGACAAAACCTCGAGTCTACTAATGGGGCATCTTTGTCAGTATCTGGCCATGGAATCATCGACCACATACAGCTGTCTCGAGACACTTTCAATAAGCATATCTGAATCTCCCATCTCGCCATCTCCATCTCCCTGTGGTTGAAAGACTGCCTAGCAGATTAACCTCAGGAAAGGGAGGCCGCTCTTCACTGCAGCCTTCTTGCCGGGAATAGTCATTCTCTTAACCAGGTGTGCTTACCCCGGTTTTTGATATGATGGCTTCATTATTTAGAAACTGCTTTACAATTTTGGGACTAATAAATATGTGGTGTTGGCGACATCTCGAAGGTCTTTTTACAAATTAGCGCTAAAGAAAGAGGAGACCGTGATAGGCTCTGGTTTCTTCTGGGAGAAAATGGTGTCTGTATGCACCTTTCTTTCGATATACATCCATAATCTTTTGTCTGGCCCTGTCAGTCATATATAACTTGGTGCTGTATTTACACGCACGCGAATCATTATTCACGTACGAATCAGAATCATTTGTTCTTCACTACTGGTGGAATAGATTTCATCATTGGAAAATTTATAAACTTTCTATTCTTCAGCACTACTCCTTATCTGATATTTTTAATTGAAAGACTACAACTCGTAAGTCACGAGGGTGATTTGATTTGTGGCTGTTTGGAGCACAATATTCTGAACTTCGAACACGTCTTAGAGTGTTGAGGGAAACATTCATTCACTACCAAAAATCGTGTAAGAAAGTGTTCATCATAAAGGCGTTGCGATAGAAATATTAAACTTTTTTCGACTTCGTATTTTGAATATTTTCTTCAACCGCTCAAAGCATCAAAAAACGTAAATGTTGACCTCTAAAATTGCAATGTCCTTTGATCCATTTTCACTGTTTCTTCCCGTCACAATACGCGGACGTCTTTTGATGAGAAGGACGTGGGAACAGGAGATGGGTTGGGACGACAAAATTGACGGAGGAATTGAAGACTCATGAGAGAAGCTGATTCCTGACTAATCCTATTGAAAGACATCTCTTTCGATAGGTCATGCTTTGAGACAGAAAAGTTCCTAACCTGTCTTTACGTCTTCTGTGGTAACCACTCCCCGCTATGGCTTTCGCGGCCTACGTTTTCCTCCGCGAACAGAGAAAGCCTAACCTTCTTGGTCATAAGGAAGTTTTCCCTTTAAAAATAAAGTACCTCTACCATGCGTGGAGCTCTTATCGGTGTTTTCTTGGCCTTCAAATGCCTACCCGTCCATCCTTGATGACATTCCCTAATTCAAAATTCCAGCACTTTAAACTTCTTTTCTGATTCGCAAATTTACTTACAGTGGATTCTAAAGGAGACAAAAAGAACAAGAGCGTCTTCGTCAAAAATAGGATTCAGGACATTCAAAAAATGATATCTTCTCTTAAAGAAAATCATCACTAGATTCCCAAATTTCATTTCGTAAGACTGAAGAGAAATCCCTGACAGTTTCCCCCACCAGAGGTCTGACAACGCTGAATTTGGGAAAATTCCGTTCATTTTGAGAGGCAAGTCCATACATGGTTGCCAATCGGCTTCAATTTATTGGTCGTGAAGCAGAGTGATGAATTAGCACAAGCAATTCCTTCCTCTTGTGCTCTTGACTGCACATCAAGCGCTTGAGCCACACCTGTATCGAGTTTTGAAAAAATTGGCACAAATCTCCACTCTCTCTTTCGAGTGTTTTCTCCATCTATAAATTTAGCAAGTCAAGCGGAAAAATTAGTCTCGATCATGATCAATGGCATGATTATACTGGCCTTAAGGAGCAAGTGATGGGCATTGATACAAAAAATTTGCTTAAGCGATACCGATACAATCGATACACAAAATTTAAACTTTAGCGATACCGATACACCGATACTTGCTTACCTTCTTTGGCGATACCGATTCCGATACATGTATCGAGATACTTTAAGATTGTAAAGATAAATAAATTATGCGTTAAGTTATATAACCTAAATCTTAACAGGGTCGGTTAAAGTTTGCTTTTTATCCTGCACTTTTTAATCGGGCTGATTGGTTTGACCTGCTTTCCGAGCCAAGTTGATGCTCCGTCCTGGCCGATAAAGCTGGGACTGTAACCGTTGATGGGTATGAAGCAGCCGTTCCAGATCCACTAAATCTTTCTCTTCCTCATAATCCAAGGTTCGATGTGCTTGTTCTCTGGCCGATTCAGCTGAGACCGTGCGTATCGGAGTAGAAAAAATTCTCGTTCTCTCTATACGACTCGTTGATAATCTTTCATTACAAAGCAAATCGTGCAACGGAACTCTTCGATCGAGCAAAAGCGGGCTTTCATCAATCGAAAGCGCGCTAACCTCCAAGGTCTCCTACTGAACAATCTTACTAGGTCTCTTGCCAAAAACAATCTCTAACAACTTCTGAAATCTGCCTTTTCTCATCTTATTCGATCTGAATGGTTCTGTTGCTTTATTCTCCAACAAGAAACAGGCCGCAATCTCTTTGGTCTATTTTCCTTTAACTCACCCCTGGACGATTCTGGCATTTCCCCTCCTCCTCCTCCTCCTTCTCCTCTCAGGTGTCCTATGCCTTTACCTGTGATTACATTTGGTCGGGTGCTGAAACTCTTGAAATCTATGAACTAGGAAAGACCGGGTGCCCGGATGGCGGTTCCTTCCCGAATTTTGAGGAAATGGTGGGCTTCCGTGCTGACCCCGCCCCTCGTTCAAACTATATTATATATATTAATATAATATATAGATATATATATATATATATATATATATAAATATATTTATATATATATAATATTATATATATATATATATATAATACTTCTTTTTCCCGAAAAGATTTTCATCCTCTGCAGGCGCGCGAGGGTTCTTCCTCCAGAACATCTCTCCTCCGGACCACTCCTCTTCTCTTCAACGCAGTCTCATTGTCTGCAAGCTCTGGCATCTTTAAAGAATCCATCCCCCCCCCTCACCGACTTCGGTCCATCTTTCTCTCGTCTACCTCTCGGTCTTCTTCCCTCCGGGTCCACTTCCATCTTCTTTTCGGCATTCTATCAGGCTCATCCTTTCCAGATGTCCCCACCATCTCATTCAGTCTTCCCACATCCATCTTTAGTATAATCTTCTTCACTCCTACAGTTTCTCTGGTTATTTCGTTCCTTATTCTGTCTCTTCTGCTTCTTCCAGTAATTGCTCTCAGAGCCCTCATTTCTGCCGCTTGTATTCTACTCTCCTCCCTCCTCGTAGTGGTCCACGTTTCAACTCCAGATATATATATATAATAATTAGTAATATATAATATATATATATATTAATATATATATATATATATATATATATATATTATAATATATATATATATATATATATATATATATTATATATATATACATATATATATATATATATAATACTATATATATATATATATATATTATATATATATATAAGTATTATATCATATAATATAATATATATATATTATATATATATGATATAATACGTATTATATAGTCATATTCTGTTTTACGACTCAGTCAGTTTTGATTTTTTTTGTTTTGTTTTTTATATATGATATGAGTTTTGATGAAACTCAATGATTTCAGTGATAACGACATGATTCAAGTGTCGAAATATTTTAAAATAATTTTTAAAAAATCACATTTATGTTAAATAGTTGTTTCAAAAATGAAATATTTCCAAAAAGTACGACACTTGCAGAAAAACCAATTTAACATATTTGAAATCAGCGTTAAAAATGTTCTCAAAAAATGTAAAAAAAATAAATAAATAAATATGAAAAAAGAAGAAAAAAGAAAAAAAAAAAATCGATAAAATGAACATATTCTCAAAAAGTACGACACTTATAGAAAACCCAATTTACATATTTGGGATCAGCGTATAAAGCTACAAAAAAAAAATGTATAAAATAAAAAAAAAAAAAATTAGGGGGCTCGAGCCGACAGGGACAGGGGGGGACGTTTTCCATACCCTTAGGGGAGGGGCGAAGGAACCCCCGGCGACACCCAAATACCAAAGAGCGGGGGTTCCCGGAGACCCACCCCGGAAGGGGGGAAATAGTCCTACCTGTCGTTCCCCGGAAGGCGAGAGACCCCGACTCCCTGCCATCTTTGCGGTTTACCCCTTGGGTATCCTTAGTTAAAAAAAAAAATTAAAACTGAAACGAAGTCGTAAAACGTTAAGTTCCTATTATATTGTTTGAATCAATAATCCGTTACCACTTAAAATTGATTGTTAGGTATCATATACTAGAAATATGTTAAAAAAACAAAAAAAAAATTCACAAAACGAAGTCGTAAAACAGAAGAGGTCCTATTTATAGTATATATTACTATATATATATATATATATAATATATAATATATATTATATATATATTATATTAATATAATATATATATAATTATATTATATATATATAAGTATATAATATATATATATATACTGATATATAAGAATGATTGTGTAATTCTGTTTGAAGTTCGATAATTAATAATTATCAATTTATCATTTTTAAATGTGAAAAGATAAATAAAAATGTTCAACTTATTAACTGTACAAAAGTAAATGCCTAAGTGCAAAGAACTAACACAGTAAATGTGAAGTTCAAAATTTTAAAATTTTGATTTTGTTAATTCATCGTTTATTTGTGTGTCAAGTAAGTTTGTTGTTCCTTTCTTACTAGCTTTTTGATACTAGCTGAACATTTGCTAGTTTATTGTGTGAAATATATGCCCAAAATATATCTTTATGGTATAACCACATGTTGTAATATATAAATAAATATGGAAACTTATTTTTAAATTTAAGAGGCAATAAGAAACTTTTGTCGTCTCTCTTTTTTATACATTTTTTTATTATTA
>JABUQX010116785.1:0-34886 GCA_015478945.1 Trachelipus rathkii
GTTGCTTCGTTCAGTTAATTGGGTGTTTAACCGTTTTCGCATTTATCGTATAACGTTTTCATTATTTCTTTTTCATATATATATATATATATATATATATATGTATATAATAATATATATATATATATATATATATATATATATATATATATATATATATATATATATATATAAATATATATATATATATATATATATATATATATATATATATATATATATATATATATATATATATATATATATATATATATATATATATATATATTTTTTTTATATATATATATAAATATAGATATATATATATATATATATATATATATATATATATATATAATATATATATATATATAATCATTTGTAATACAAGTTATAAACCAATATTTTCTTGCCAAATAAATATTGAACTTTATGGACATAATTTTGACTAACCAATTCGAAGTAAATAAAGAGATTTTATTAAACTTCTCTTAAATGCCGATTTTATACTTATTAGTTTCATGTAATTTGCATATTGAAGAAGAAGAAGGAGAAGAAGAAGAAGAAGAAGAAGAAGAAGAAGAAGAAGAAGAAGAAGAAGAAGAAGAAGAAGAAGAAGAAGAAGAAGAAGAAGAAGAAGAAGAAGAAGAAGAAGAAGAAGAAGAATTTATAAATTTTATCTAATACAATCTATTTTTTTTTCAACGTACTCGTATTTGTATTTAGCAAAATTGCGTCATGTGTTAAGTAGCAATACTCGTGTATGATTTAGACCAGAGGACTGACTGGCACAGACTCTCTCACTCGAAATTATTATTTTATTGCAAAAATTTTCTAATATAAACTAAATGCTATTCTTCCCGATTAAACATTTTAAAAGTATATTACAAACATTTGTCAATAAAACGATATCCATTTTATGTAAAAAGGAGGAAAATTTATTTAATTTATCTATTTCTTGTTAAAAAAAAAATGAAAAAAAAAAAAAAAAATGAAGTTACTATTTATGTCCGTAAAATCCATCACAGGGGTCGGGGACGGGGAAAAAAGAGCTGGGGCTGGGGCGGGCTAGGACAGTGAAGGGGAGGGAATTTTACTTTATTACATATTTAGTTTGAACATTCTTCCATTGATTTTAATTGGCTGATATATATATATATATATATATATATATATATATATATATATGCTATATATATATATATATATATATATATATATATATGCTATTTAAACGCTGCAACCAATTATATATATATATATATATATATATATATATATATATGGTCCACTGTTAAAAATAAATTGCAAATTGCTTTACGTCTTTTTTAATAAGAACAAAATGCATGTAGTTACAGGGGTCTGGTTTCTAAAAGAGCAATATAAAAGTTCCCTATATATTTATATTTTATACCTTTCTTTAACCGTGTGTGTACGCTGTAAACAATTCGACCCTTAACAGCCATCACACTACAACTGACCCCATGCCATGCATTCGTAGCATTCAGAAAAAGAGAACCAAAGCAAAAATAAAATTATTAACCCCTTTATGTACAAGCGATCAAAAGCTGTGTTTTTGAGACGAGCAAACGCCAGTTGAAAAAGTCAATGAGTGCGTTTAAAACGCTCATATAGATGGAACAGCGTACTTCCTAAGTTCCTATTGATTCACTGAATTGGAGTTAGTGAGGCTTCAAAATCGTTGCGTTTTAGGATAGAAATACTTCGGTCGTATTCATTGATTAAGGAAGAGGAACTATTCCAAAAATGTTTTCTCCTCCTATCCTTAAAACATAAATAAATAAATAAATAAATAAATAAATAAATAAATAAATAAATAAATAAATAAATAAATAAATAAATAAATAAATAAATAAATAAATAAATAAATAAATAAATAAATAAATAATAATAATAATAATAATAATAATAATAATAATAATAATAATAATAATAATAATAATAATAATAATAATAATAATAATAATAATAATAATAATAATGCTCCTTTATAACGCTTATATCTTCTATTTCATCTTTTTTTGTTTCAATTATTATTATTATTATTATTATTATTATTATTATTAAACAGATATTCTGAAATTTGCATATTGTGTTTTATTTTTATTTATTCTCTTCACAGGTCTGGTCTATGTGTGAGTATACGCTTGCGCACGTGTGTGTGTGTGTGTGTGTGTGTGTGTGTGTGTGTGTGTGTGTGTGTGTGTGTGTGTGTGTGTGTGCATACGCTCGCGCACGTGTGTGTTCGCAATAAACAAAATTTTTTCCCGCTTTTAAAAGCCTTCTTATCACTTATCTGATGCGAGGATCTTGAAAAGGTCCATCATATAAGCATTAGGTCCTATCATAGAAGCTCACATTTCTTCTCCCAATTTGCATATACGTTCTCGCATACTATGTGCGTTATTCACATTATGTAAGAGCTTATGTATATAAGCTATGTTTACATGCATAAATGCGCACGTAATTGTTTGTTTGTATGGGACTGGCCTTGAACTTTGCACCTGTATTTGACAAGTGTTGGAATCTTAGAAGTATATATATATATATATATATATATATATATATATATATATATATATATATATATATATATATATATATATATATATATATATATATATATATATATATATATATATATATATATATTTAACTTTATATATATATATATATATATATATATATATATATATATATATATATATATATATATATATATATATATGTATATATATATATAATATAGATATATAATATATATATATATAACTATATATATATATTTGTATATATATATATATATATATATATATATATATATATAATATATATAATAATAAAAATATATATATATAATACATATTTATATATATAATATATATATATATATATATATATATATATATATATATATATATATATATATATATATATATATATATATATATATATAATAATAATAATAATAATAATAATAATAATAATATATAATAAAAATAATATATATCTTATATATATATATAATATATATGAGTGTGCATGTGTGTGTGATGATGTTTGTTTGAGTGGTGGGAAGTTTGCTGGAGTAAAACACTCCTCTTTACTCTGTTGCCCTTGCTTGGTTCGTCATTTTCGAGCTTCACCTCCTCCTTCACAGAGGATATTTCTAACGTACTCTGGAGTCTGGACCAGATGCTGGGGTACTTGATGAACATGTTTAGTGGGCACTCAAACCCCTCTTCTATTTCACCCTCAAAGAGTTACAAGTACATGCTTGAACATTTCCTTTTAACTAATTTAAGAAAATGGCGACACACAAACCTGCCTTTGCTGAGATTCTTGGAGGGGCAACATCTAGACAATGCCCCCCCTCCCCTCGTCGACTGCTGCCAATCATCAGTGATGGAGTTGGTGCTGAAAAATCTTTACCGCCGGCTTGCTCTGGTGAGGGTGGTCTTTATATATATATATATATATATATATATATATATATATATATATATATATATATATATATATATATATATATATATATATATATATATATATATATATATATATATATATATATATACTATAATTCTTCTTATATATATATATATATATATATATATATATATATATATATATATATATATATATTTCTGTAATTTTCGCGGTCTTTCTCCTACTTTTCACTTTGTTGAGTATCATATATCCTCCTCTATACCTCGCCTCTTATTCTTTGCCGAAACTCAGGCGCGCCTTTGAGTCTTCTGATAGCAAATCCTACTTTGTTCCATCTCTCTATCTCTATCTTCAATTTTCAGCCAAAGGAGATTGGCTGTTGTGTCCAGATGCAACACCTGGAAAATGTTTCACTGGAGTTATCACAAGACGATCAGGAGGAAGATCTAGAATGATAAACATTTAATGGCTTGTTAAAAGTGTATATTAAAATTAGACTGTGCGATTAAGAGAAGATGTAGCGAAAGTTTCTCAATTCAAAAGTTTTTGATACAAATAATTAAATATAAATTTAGGAAAATTTCATAGGTCATACAACCATATATATATATATATATATATATATATATATATATATATATATATATATATATATATATATATATATATATATATATATATATACTATATATATATATATATATATATATATATATATATATATATATGCTATATATAATTTATAAGCAGTTGACTCCAGGAGCGAAAATCAATAATATATAATTAATGTATCGTTATTTTAATAATTTTAGGGTAAATACATTAAATTTTTGGGTAACCTAACAAACCCAACCTAACCTAACCTAACCTAACCAAACAACCTAAACTAACCTAACCTAATATTAACTGAGTCAACTGCTTATATATATATATATATATATATATATATATATACTATATATATATATATATAAATAAAATATATTATAACATATATATACATATAAATATATATATATATATATACTATATATATTATAACTATATATATATATATATATATATATATACTATATATATATATATATATATTATATCCTCGAAGAAATTTGTAAAAAAACATGTAAAACTCTAATATAAAAGCCTATTAAAGAGAAAATGCACAAACGCACAAACACACTGGAAAATATCATGAATACCTCAATGTCTCTTCTTTGAAAGACCAATAAATAGTTTTGGATTTTGGAGGTAAGTCGTCTTTGTTTATAATAGTCTGTCTGTCTGTTTGTGTGTCTCTCTGTCTGGCTGTTAATTGCTTTGATTTGGATTTTTGTTTGTTTTCGTTTATTTCATTTGCAGTCGTATCTCATTCTTTGTTGTCTATGAATTTATATTTGTATGTAAAGGTATGTGTGTGCAAGTATGTATGTAATTATATATTTCGTAGAGGTCCCAGATTCACCCCTTTGGGAAAGTTCATAATTTGATTCAGTTTTAATATATCTTACTGCTATTTTTACTTTATATATATATATATATATATATATATATATATATATATATATATATAACATATATATATATATATATATATATATATATATATATATATATATATATATATATATATATATATATAACTATATATATATATATATATATATATATACTTCATACTGCATATATACTATAAAAACTATTATAAACATGCTCTTATATAATATATATATATATATATATATATCTTTACTCTGCTGTACATATATATATATAATAACATATATATATATTAGCATAACCTGTATATATATATATATGTTATAGGCAGAGTATCGCGCATACTCGCAGTGATGAAATTACCTCCGTTTGACTTTATGGTATGGCGGGCTACCATGGCATTTTCCAGTGCCTAATGGCGTCTTTCTTTTCTGCGTTCATATCTACACTCATCCTCCAGACAACATCTTACATACACCACCTTTTATCCACATATCATATGCACATACCTATACACCCCTCTTCTATAGACAACATCTTACAGGTCATCCCCTATATCCCCTATGTGTGTGGGCAGAAAAGTACCCACATCTAATATCCCTGCATGTAGTAGAGGCTACCAAGGGACGGTGGTAGTTGGGTTGGCTGCCCGCTACCCTATCTTTCGCCAGGAATGCTAATGCATGCCTCGGAGAAAGTATTGATCTCCGTTTGCGAAAATGTATGAATCGTATGGGTACATGGAATGTCAGAGGAATAAATGTTGAGGAGAGAGGGTGATGGATGTATTTAGAGGGTAAATATGATTTGCTCATTTGTGACTGAAACAAAGATGAAAGGAAACGATAAAAATGAGTGATGTTGTGAAGATGAAAGGTGTGTATGTGCTGGTGTGGAAAGGAATGAGAGGGGAGAGAAGGGTTGCATTCTGATGGTGTGACATGGTGCAGAATGGTAGATTTTGTGTGTGGTACTAAATTCTAATGGTTAAATTTAAGTTTGAAAATGTTAAGGTATGTGTGGTGTGACATATGGTCCATCTGAGGTCATGTTGAAGAGTGCGATTTTCTGGGATAATCTGAATGATGTTTTGGATGGGGTGAGTAGGAGCTTCAGATTGATTGTATTGGGTGACCTAAATGGTTTGATTGGTGATCACAAAAGGGATGGTATAGCAACAGATGGCTTTGGGGTGTCGGGAGAAAATGAGAATGGGAGGAAGGTGACTGATTTCTGTGAGGAGAAGAGATATGTGTGTGTGAAATTTACTTATCCTTTAAACACAGGAGTATTCATAAGTATATTAGAGTTGGTGTAGGTAGAGACGGTATCGAAGTGAAAAGTATGATTGATTTTGTTTTGGTTAAGAAGGAGATGTTGAATGAAGTATATGTTGGATGCTAAATTAGTGGGGGGGGGGGGTTAGGAATAGGATAATTGGATCATTATGTTGTTTATGTAAAATTAAGTTAGTTGGCGCTTGCATGGAGAGGAAGGTGATAAGGAAGGATGTGGGTAGAATTAAGAGTGAGAAGTTAAGTGAACAATGTAATAAGGATAAGTATTTAAGAGCGCTTATAAGTAAATCAGTTGAAACTGAACAAATCTGGAAGCAAATGAAGGAATCGGTTGTTAGTAGTGCAAAAGAAGTATGTGAATGTGCTAAAGTAGGAAGTAAGAATGTTAACAATGGGTGGTGGAATGAAGAGTTAAAAGCGGTTAAAAGTAAAAAAGAAGCGTGGCTGAATGTACTAAAAGAGAATGATGAGGTTTCAAATGAAAGATGTTTGGAATTATATAAGAAGAAAAAAGGAATACTAAAAGATGCATACGTAGGAGGAAAAAATAGGTAATTGAAACAGTCTTGACGGAGGATGAATGAGGACTTACAGGGGGAATAGGAAGCTCTTCTGGAAGGAAGCGCGAAAGGTTAAGAATGAGAAAAGGGAAATCTGCTTAGAATAGTGAATAGGGATCGTGCTTTCGTAGCTGATGAAATGAATGTGAGGGTAGCGTGGAGGTAACACTTCGAAAATTTGCATAACATTGGCAGTAATGAAAAGGTGATAGTGAATGTGTGTGGGTTTGATGGTGCAAGAAGGAATAGGTATTTTGGGGATGAGGTAATTAGTAAGGAGGAGGTAATGGGTAGAGTGAGAAAGTTAAAGAATGATAAATCTGCAGGCATAGATAATTACTGGTGAAATGATTAGGAACGGAGGCGAGATGGTGATTGATTGGATTTGGGAATTGTGTAACAAAGCGTTTATGGACATTATAGTTCCAAGGGATTGGAGGAGATCAGTAATAGAACCCTTATATAAAGGTAAGGGGGGATAAGGGTAGCTTTAGGAATTTTAGAGGAATTAGTTTATTGAGTGTTGTAGGGAAGATATATGCTGGTATTTTGGTCGAAAGAGTGCGTCGAGTGACTGCAGGACTGATTGGTGAAGAAGAAGGTGCATTTAGAAGTGGTAGAGGATGTGAGGATCAAATCTTTACATTGAAACAAATGATTGAGAAAATGAGAGAGAAAAAGAATAAATTGTATTTAGGTTTTACGGATTTGCAACAGGCGTATGATGAAATTAATAGGGAAGCTCTATGGCAGATGTTAGTGTAGAACAAGACGCATGATCATCTCATATAAATTCTTCCGCTAAAATTTGATTAGTCAGAGAGTCTACATAGCCTTAAAATGCCATATATTTTAATAAAATTTGAAAGCCTTAGTTATATATATATATATATATATATATATATATATATATATATATATATATATATATATATATATATATATATATATATATATATATATATATATATATATAAATGTATAAATACTTATATATATATACTATATATATATATATATATATATATATATATCGTTCCTTCTTTTGATTTAGTCAAAAATATTAATTTTGCTTTAATTTGTAATTAAGTTTTTAATTTTAAATCTTTTATTTAATAAAACTGCTAAAATGCTTCCCTTATAGAACCTGAAGAATTTCCTTCTTCTTCTACATAATAATCTGATTGCAACCCCCGAAGTAATTTTTCCTATTCCATAAACAAAAATTTATTTTGAAACCATTCTTGGAGTTTTCAGTCTTCTTTTTCGTTCATCTCTGGTATCTCTCATTCATTCTACTTTTCCCAGCTGTCTTCAATGGGTCCAAATGCTCCTGCGACGGTAGGACGGTCAGATTATATATATATATATATATATATATATATATATATATATATATATATATATATATATATATATATATATATATATATATATATATATATATATAATATATACATATATATATATATATATATATATATATATATATATATATATATATATATATATATATATATAATATATATATATATATATATATATATATATATATATATATATATATATACATATATATATATATAACTTATATATATATATATACTTCACTTTCTTTCTTAGTATATATATATATATATATATATATATAACTATATATATATGTATATATACCTATATATATATATAATATATATATATCTTTCTTTATATATATATATATATATATATATATATATATATATATATATATATATATATATATATATATATATATATATATATATATATATATATATATATATATATATATATATATATATATATATATATATATATATATATAGTATATATAACTAACTATATATATATAATATATATATATATATAATAAGTCACTTAATAAACATTTAAAATAAAAAAAAATATATGACTAAAATAAAATGAAAGCACATTTAATACTTTCCAGATCATATATTGATATGCAAGACCTTAATCTAGAACCAGTGTCTAAAAACAAAGCTGCTACCCAATTTTGCCAAAGATTCAGCGTGGGCATGAAATCGTGTCAGAAATTGCTTGATTGGGTATCAAAACAATTTTGGTGTGATATTTGTACCCCAAAATAATATATAATTTTTGCTTTAATAAATAGGTGCAAGGCTATAATGAGTAGGTCCTACGATAAACTTTTAAATCGCGGCATGCGAGAATTACATTAATTATTTTCTGATGTTCCGAATTTTTTTTCTTTCAAAACATTCTAAATGGATTAGTATTATCATATATATATATATATATATATATATATATATATATATATATATATATATATATATATATATATATATATATATATATATATATATATATATATATATATACTATATATATATATATATATATATATATATATATATATATATATATATATATATATATATATATATAGAGAGAGAGAGAGAGAATATATTTATTTTCGGTGAAATATAAAATTAATACTAAAATGTAATTTAAAGTGATGTCTCAGTATCTGACTCGGGCTCCGGCTCTGGCCAGATATCCTGCCTTTTCATATATCTCCGGTTCAGGACTGATATTTTTTATATACGGCCGGAGATCTTTCAAAAGAGAATTGAGGATCTTTTTTTCTTAAAATTCTGCTAATAATTAATTTCATAGGAAACAGAGAATAGTCCATTTATTTATTATTATTAACTTTTGTGATATTTAATTTTAATTCCGTATATAATAACTGAGAAATAGTTGTATATAGAGTGTGGTGAACTGTAGCCGATTTGTCGCCGGTTAGGGAAACCGGATGTCTCTCTCTCCCTTAGATAATTCTTTAATTATCTGATAAATCAGGAAAGCGAATTGGTAGATAATTGCTATGACAAAGCAGAAAACCGTTTGTTAAAATCTCGGCAACTCTTCACTGATTGTATATACATATATGCATATGAAGTGGATTTTTAATTATGAGATTTTATTTATTTTTACCGAAATATTTTTTTAACAAATCTTGTATATATATATATATATATATATATATATATATATATATATATATATATATTTTATATATATATATATATATATATATATATATATATATATATATATATATATATATATTACAGTTAACACCACCGCTCACGGGCAGAGCCCTAATCCAGGAGAGGTGTGTTCAATTTAATGCGTCTGGTATTTAAATTTATGCATTTTTGTAATTTTTATAAACTTGCTTGCAGTAATGTTTTTTTTTTATAATTATGTAAGTAAATAAATATATGATGTAATTTATTATGCACGAGTATATTTAATTTCACACATAATAATTAATTTATTAGCTTTCGAGATATTTAGTTGTATATGTTCGTGTATATAGTAGATGAAAAATGTAGAATTTTCCTTTTATTTTTTTTTTGACTGAGGACTCTCTTAACAATTTTTGTAGATCTTTAATGTATATGATATTGAAAATTTGCGCAGTTTTGTATTCTTTATAAATAATTATATAAGAAAATTTTCTTTAAACATGATGTAATCTACTATGTATGAGCACCTATACATAATATTATGATCGACAGAAATATTCGTGAAAAATAAATACAAAATTGTGATTAGTTTAAGTGGCAGGTTCAATGTTAAACTAAAAAAAATTGTCAATATTTAATATTTGATCTAATTATTTATAAAAATTATTCAATTTTATGAGTTTCTTTTGATCGAGTTACAAAATGTTTGATTCAGAATGTTTTTCTGTATGACGAACAATTTTACATCTGGTTCCTACATGAATTCCTCCTGATCTTGAGTCGTTCTGTCTCGAAAACAAATCTTCAAATTTTTAGGTTAATACCTCCTTAGCTATTCTAAACAGTTTAAAAAAAACAAAACAAAACATATGTGTAATTTTTTTTACATTATTTGTATTTGTTTTATTGGACAAGTTAAATATCTTTAATTTAGATCATTTTTATATAAACCAAATACTTTGACCTCTGGGATCGTCATTGTGGTTGGTGTCTCAAAGTTTACTTATCGTGCCCAGAGGTAAAATAATTGGAAAGAATAATAAAAATGTATAAATGTTAAAAAGATTTTCCTAGTTCTAGATATTGTTTAATTAAATAAAGTATAAATAAGCCTAACACACTTATCGAAGTTTTATAGCTCGTCCAATTTCATCCACTCCGAAAATTGTATAAAAGTTAGATGAATATTAAAAAAATTAGAACAAATTTTCAATTTAAACAATTTTTAGTTTAACAAAGAGGTTTCTAAAAGCTGCAATTTTTATTGAATAATGAAGAAACCAAAATACTCAAAATCATAACTCGTTGTTAAATACGGCATTTTATTACTTTTTAAAATAATGGAAAATGAAATTAAAAGCTTCAGATTTTCAAAATGTGATATGGTTCAAAAAAATAGAAGCATTTCAACTTTTCTACAGAAAGTCAATTTCTTTTTGACCTGCAAATGTTGCCAACTTGGTGAAACATTACCTCACTGAAGATGAAGACACTAAACGGATAGAAAGAAGCATGAGAATCTTCTTTTAAGATCTGAAAGGTACGATGTTTCTTAAGGTTCTTAGATTTAAGACAATCAGTAGTTATATTGTAAATTAATAGAGTAGGTCATTTTAAATGTATTTATATTGAAAAGGTATGTTATTATATAAATATTTTAATAGATAATTTGAAAGCTGAAATAATGGAGAAGAAGGCTGCTCTGCCTTTCCGAATATCCGACCTCCGGCACGGCAGGAGCAATAAATTTTTAGGCAGATTATCCGATCTCCGGCCAAGGTTATGGTCGGAGTTACAGCAATAGATATATATATATATATATATATATATATATATATATATATATATATATATATATATATATATATATATATATATATATATATATAAATATTTTTATATATATATAAATATATATATATATATATATATATATATATATATATATATATATATATATATATGCTCATAAATGGATATATATGATAGTATATATATGATATATATATATATATATATACTAAGTATAGAATTTTTTAAAAATCTTTGTTCTGTGATTTCATTTTCAAATGTTCGTGTAAATGCACGAAAATACTGACAAGTTACTCTAAATATAGGTATGGGCTGGGGTCATTAATATAAAAGGGATAAAAACATAATGTATACATACTGCCCCTGAAAAATATATTTCCTGGCAAAGAGGAAAATAGGTAGAAAAAAAAATGAGTAAAGGTTTACATTGTGGCCGCGCCGTTCTCGATATCGATATATCGATAAATATCGATATCGGTCAGCCTCTAACACGGTCATCTCAAAAACTACAACAACTACTGGGAAAGCTGTAATGGTAGTATAAATTTAGAGCGGAAAATGTAAAAAATAATAAAAAAAAAAAAGTGTTAATAATTATAGTAATACATACGAGTAGAAATACTATTTAGAGACCTTTTATACGTTACTCGTTTAAATAAAATTTACTAATTAGATTTTGTTGTTTTTTTTTTAACAAAAACCTCAAGGGTATACCCACCGATGGCAGAGTCGGGGTCTCTCGGCCTTCCGGGAAACTACGGGGTGGGACTAGGTGCCTTCGGGGGGAGGGTCTCGGAACCTCCATCTTTGGGTATTTGGGTGTCGCGGGGTTCCTCCGCCCTCCCCACGGGGTATGGAAACATCCCCCCTGTGTTCCCCGTCGGCTCGAGCCCCTACATTGCCGTGTAATACCTTTACAAATAATATATAGATATATTATGTCCCCGCCGGCTCGAGCTCCCCTAAAAAAATAGCCAATTTTTTATGTTTAATTTTTTTTTTTTTTTTTTACATTTCTAACTAAAATTTTACAAGGGATTCCAAAATGTATTCCCTTTTCCCTATAGCTATTGTAGTTTGAGATTTTTTTTTTTTTTTTTTACGCACTAAAATTTTGCCAGGATTCAAACAATGTATTCCCTTTTCCTTGTAGCTATTGTAGTTTTAGAGATAGGATTGTGGCTCTCTTCTAGAGGCTGGCCATCATTATCTATCCATATATATATATATATATATATATATATATATATATATATATATATATATATATATATATATATATATATATATATATATATATATATATATATATATTATAAAGCTATATACTCAACGAATTAATTCACATTTAGTATTTTTACAATAAAATTTAAATGTGTCGAATTTTCGTTAAAGAATAGTTTATGTTTAGCACTGCATGTGTGTCAAGATTACCTTTGAACATAAATTTATTATTAAATTTAATAATATGACAATTGCTATTATACTTGTTGCATTTAAATACTTTCAATATTAAATTAAAATGTAAAAACGCATGCAATGTGTAAACTTTTAGAGAAAATTTCATAGAAATCATTCAAATTCTTTGTCATCACGAGCAAAAGCTACTCTAAGACTGGAGAAAAAAAGCGAAGATTTCTTTTAAGAAAACATAATCGTATTCGTTCGATTAATTATATCGATAAATTTTCTTGGACTCTGAAAAAGAACTGCGGCCAGAATATAAACCATGCCCAAAAAAATATAGTTAGTGGCTACATAATAGTTACTATACTTACTTTCGTCTGTTTTTTGAGTTTATTATTTTAATAAATTCTCTTTCGAATTGCCCGACTTGTGGTTCGCAAGCCATAAAAGTAAAGGGGAATTTCCCATTATGATCTTACGTTTTTCAAAAATTTTCTCCAATGTTTAAGTAAGATTATGTAGATAAGAGCAAAAATTTTTCTGAACTAATTGAAAAGTGTTGCAAATATTCTAATATTATTGTGATTGTCGGATCGTGCATACATGCACTCACGCATGCAGACATTCTCTCTCTCTCTCTCTCTCTCTCTCTCTCTCTCTCTTTCTCTCTCTTTCTCTCTCCTCTCTGTCGCTCTCTGTTCTTCGAGTTGTTTCACTCTCTTATATTAAATCCACATCATCAAAAATGATATTATTTATATATATATATATATATATATATATCATAAATATAGTATATGTCTTTCTATAAAAATATATATATATATATATATATATATATATATATATATATATATATATATATATATATTATATATACTATTATAATCATATATATATTAGTATTCAGTTCTATGGGTCAATTTCTTGAGCAATTCCTTATAAGTAGAAGATAACGAGGAGACAGCTCGACAGGCAAGTCCCTGGGAATAAATTTTTGCACGAATAAAGGATGAAATATAAAGAGGATGAGTTTCTCTAGTTTATTTATGACAAATTTCTGAAGGTATGGTCCCTACCACTAATATTATGGTAATCAAAAAATAAGATAATTTAAAACGGTTTATCAGTTTTACTTGAAGTGCTTGAAGAGGAAGAAAACTGAAAGAATAGTACAACTCCTTGACAGAGAGAATCCTCTCTGCGCACTACGAGAAGCCCTTCGTATCAGCTCTTCAATTCTTTAAGCTTTTTTTCAATTTTATTTATTTATTTATTTTAATCTCATTCCTTTCGTTTATTACAAATATGTTTACAACATATAAGTTTAATATTTCATAAAAATTCCTATTTTCTTAACGGCTCCTATGACCGAAAATACCATATATATATATATATATATATATATATATATATATATATATATATATATATATATATATAGAGAGAGATATATATATATATATATATATATATATATATATATATATATATATATATATATATATATATATATATATATATATAAAAAGAGAGAGAGAGAGAGAGAGAGAGAGAGAGAGAGAGAGAGAGAGAGAGAGAGAGAGAGAGAGAGAGAGAGAGAGAGAAAGCCTTCTTTTCTCGTTCGCTAATCATACTAAAATATAGGCACTTTGATGAAATATCCATCGCCGACATCAAAGAATATAAAGTCCGTGATCTTTGGGGAATTGTTTTAGATCAAAAAGGTATTACAGAACATGAGTGAAATAAACACATGTACATTATATATTGTTAACATAAACACACACGCTGTATTAACACACATAAGCATCAATAGCTGCACGCAGCATGAAGTTTGATATTTGTAAATAGGCGTATATATATGATATGCTCATATATATATATTTCATATATATATATATATATATATATATATATATATATATATATATATATATATATATATATATATATATATATATATATATATATACCAATGATGTTTGGTGGTAGGAAAATTCGAACGCTTTCGGAACTTGCGATTAACTCCTGAATGCAGGAGAAAGAGAAAAAGTTAAAAAGTTAAAACTGAAAATTTAAAAGTGGAGTTAAAATTTAATTGTTTTAAAACCTAGGTTTATTCACTTTTTTTTTTAATATATATATATATATATATATATATATATATATATATATATATGGTATATATATATATATATATATATATATATATATATATATATATCCCAAAAATACTGTCCCAATTTTCCTACTGTATTTTTTTTCAAAATGTTGTTTTAACATTGCAATATATACTTTATGATTTCATTTTCTTATCATAGTTTCTTTAAGATAATTTATATTCATAATTATAATTTATTTTAAAATTTCAAAAGTTTAAAGGTAGGACTGAATATTAGACTTTAAATTACTGTTAAACTAAACTGTAGAAAAATCTCAGTCATATTTTACTCAATTTTTAATTAACAGTTTTGTAACAAACTATTTTGCTCATCGACACAATTTAATTTTAAGATATGGAATACAATGTTATTGGTTTATTGAGGAAATGCTTACTCCGTTAAATATTAGATTATGATATTACGAAGCTTTGAGACGTCATCAAAACAATTACGTCATATCAGCAATGCTCGCCCCATAAGTCTACCCCATGTTTACAAATTTGAACGTTGACTTCGAGAATGCTTTTCTAAATACAGAAATTGTGATTGACAACGCTGTCCAAGTTATGACGTCATTCATATCATTTTAAAAAATTAAAAATTATGAATTCATAAATTCAATAATTGCGCAGGAACACAAATATTATTAAGACTGAATAAGGCAGCATTTAGACTAATCACACTCTTGCATTAAATTCGTTCAGTTTCCGAAATAGCAAATAAATTATTTTTCAAAATATTTATACATATATATTTAAAATAAAAAGTAAAATACATTAAATTTAAAAAAAAAATAAAGTTTGATTAAATGCCAAAATAATAAAATAATTAATATGATCAAAAGCCAAAAAGTTCTGCTGCTTCTCGAATTTAAAAAACAAATTCCATTTTCTGCATATTCTGAAAATCCGAATAAAAATAGACCCATCGTCAAGCAAAAAAGGAGGTAATGAACGGTCAACCTAAACCAACGCAACATCCCAGAGACTTATTTCTTAGAGATCTCAAAACTCTGGTTAAGTGATATAAAAAAGGCATTATAAATCAGGTATTCCCAAATTGTGCAAACGTATCTTAGTCTATAGGTGCCCCTGGAACGATGTTCAAGTAATGTTCCCTCCCCCATTTTTATAGGAAAAATTGTTCCATCTAAATTTTAAGAAAGGCTGACTTTGATTTGGCTATGGGGTTTTTCGCGCTACGCCCAAAGCCGGAAATGGTAATGATATTTGTAATTTTCAGACAATCTGACCAAGTAAGAAGCAAACTGCAGCTTTTTCTGACCCCTAAAACTTTGATTTCATGTGTTTTCCTATGTCTCTAAACTCTGTATGATTTGCCTATTATTTTCAATTTTTGAAAAACTATACTTTTGACATTTAGGAGGTCACATTCTATAATTTTTGTCGAAATAACTTGAAACTTTGAATTATACAAAGATGGGTCTATTACCTAAAAACAAATTAATGTTGCCCTATTTTATTATTTTGAAAAATGAAACATTGCGATAATTTTCTTCCTGTCATACATTCAACATGAAGTGTTTAGAGTTCTGTTGTTGGGGAAGATACAGATTTTTCATTTCAATAATTATTTTGTTTTTATGCAACAGTTTTGTCTCTGGGCATGGAAAAAAATTTCAAAAAATGTTTTTTGGGATTTTTTTTTTTTTTTTGAGTATACAAAAAATCAACTAAACAAAAAAGGTGCATTTCGCCCAACTATAAACGCCCTGAAAATTTGGTGTTGATTGAATGAGTAGAAAATTATTATTATCGTATTTTTTAACCTTTGCCCCCCCCCTAATTTTTTTTTTTTTTTTTGAAAATGTGAGAAATTGAGAAAAAAAAAATTCTACTCATCCAATCAATATCAAATTTTCAGGGCGTTTATAGCTGGGTGAGATATATCTATTTTATTTAGATTATCTTTTTGTATACTAAAAAAAAAAAAAAAAAAAATTAATTTCCAATAATTTTTTCACAACAATTTGATCCATGCCAGAGGGAAAATTGTTACATTTACAAAAAAAAGATTATCTAAATAAAAAATATGTATCCCTCCCAACTACAGAAGCACTGTAAACTTTCATGTTGATTAGACAAAAAAAATTATCGCAATGTTTCATTTTTCAAAATCAAAAAAAAGTTTGGTTCTGAATTGAATCATTGCTGGGAGATGGTTTAAAAAAAAAAAAGCATCAGTCATTGTTTTGGTAATAGACTTTTTAAAGTTCATATAGTTCATATAGTTCTTATAGTTCATATAGTTCAATAAACTTCATATAGTTCAAGTTTCAAATCATTTGGACAAAAATTGTTGGACGTGAATTCCTAAATGTCAAAAACATGCTTTTCAAAGAAATAAAAATACAAAACAAACCAAAATAGACACAGAAAAACACCCGAAATCGAAGTTTTAGGGCTCAAAAAATGCTGCAGTTTGCTTTAAATTTGGTCTAAATTGTCTGAAAATTAGGAAAATTATGATTATTTCTGGTTTTGAGCGTAGCATGAAAAATATAATAGCCAAAAATCAAAGCCAGACCTTTAATTAAATGTCAAATTTGTAGATAATTCCTAATTGTCGCAAGGATTAGAACATTTTCCAGGCCGTCTCTACATAGTTATGCCCCTGATAAGATGATATGACACAGTAATGGTCTAAAGACAAATTAAAAACAAAAATTTGAGAGAAGAATCAGCATTAGCAGAAGGTAATACATATGAAGAGCTCCCACTCCCCTTCCCCATCACACACAGATTAGCTAAAAATTTCCTAGAATCAAGAACATCAAAATTAGTCAATATTTTATTTGTTTAATTTAAAAGAATGATTTTTAAATATTACTAGAAATAGGTTAATGAATTATATTGAAATGCATAATACATATTATATATATATATATATATATATATATATATATATATATATATATATATATATATATATATATATATATATATATATATATATATATATATATATATATATATATATATATATACATATATATATTATAGTCTTTAGAATTTGAACATATATATATATATATATATATATATATAAAGAATTATAGCTGAAAAGTATATGTAACTTCAATTGATAAAGGGTTTTTTAAAATTTAAATAACATGCTTATTATTATAGCCAAAGGGGGAATAACCCAAATCGTCGACAGGACATTAAAAAAAATTCACCTGTTCGAAACGTCGACAAATAGTTTTTTACGGGGACGTTATGGGTAAAGGTACCTAACTTTCAGGGGTAGTAATCATCAATTCTATGATTTTTAGAGTTTAACCCTTTCTAATACAAAATTGAATGCTCCTTTGAATGGTTTGTGTATTTTTAATAGCTAAAAATTATTTTATTGAGGAGATACAGGGGGATACGGATTTCAAATTTGGCAAGTCATAAATAAAAAATCGGAATAACCTTTTTATTACTCATCCGATCAGGGCGAAAATTTGGGAGCATGTATAGTTTGGGAAGATACACAATTTTTATTAAAATAAATATTTTGCACACAGAAAGGATTTGCCGCTGCTCATGGGAAAATTTCAAAATTTTCCCCCATAGGCAGCAGCAAACCCCTTGAGTTTATAAAAAGATTAAACAAAAAAACCGAATCTCGCCCAATAATATATGACCTGAAAATTTCGTATTGATCGGATGAATAATAATAGAAAAATAGAGCGATTTTTATTTTTTAAGTTCCCATTTTTTTTTTATTTTTTTTTTTTTTTAAATAATTGGTGACATGTAAGTTTTTTTTAATATTTATCCGATTACAATGAAACCTTCACAGCTTGTGTAACTTTACAAGGTACACATATTTTATTTTATTTATGATATTTTTCGTATGTCTAACGGTTTTGCAGCTGGTTACGAGAAAACCTTTGAAAACTTTGAAATGTTTCCCATGAGCAGCGGCAAATCTTCTTGACATACATAAACTTTACCTAAAAAATATGTACCCTCCCCAATTATAAATGGTTTGAAAATTTCAAACTGACCGCATTAATAATAATAAAAAGTTTTCGTGGATTTTTATAAAACATTATTATTATTCATTTGACAAGAATGAAATTTGTATAGCTTGTATAACTCGGCGAGATACACATCTTTTATTTATATCAATGTTTCGTATACACTCAACGGTTTTGCCGCTGGTCACGGGAAAAACCTTTGATAGTTTTGAAGTTTTCCCACGAACAGCAGCAAAACCGTTTGGTATACAAAAATTTATTTAAACAATTTATTTAAATAAAAAATGTGAATTTTCTCCAATTTCGTAATTTCGTAAATTTCGTAATAATTGGATATATAATAAAAACTAATAAAAACATTACCACAATTTTTCAATTTTTAGTTAAAAAAAAAATATGAAAATTCAAATAATTGATGGCATAATAACTTTTTTATTATTCATCTGATTAGTTAAAATTTATAGCTTGTAGTATTCAGCGAGATACACATTTTTTTATATATATAAATTTGTTGTATATCCAACAGCTCAAATTTTTGGCTTTTTTGCTCCCCCCAATTTTTTTTTTATGCATTGAGCTGCTATTTAGGGGTATAGTAATAAATCTAAACATAATTTTGTACTTTCTTTTAAGTTTTCAATTTTATATATGTTGCACTACATTTGATATATGATTCATGCATATATAATAATTTTTTTGTAAATGTCGGATAACTTTAATTTTAGGGAGAAAAAAATTCAGATTTTGCAAAAAAAATTCAAAATAATTTTTTTCCATATATTGCTGCCATGTTTGAATTATTTTACAAAACATCCGTATGTGGTAAGTATTTTAGTGAAATATACTTAAAAAATCTTTTGTAGTTCAGCAGAAATCACTGTTAAAAATTGTTGATAAAAATGATGATTCATGATATTTGGGAAGAAATTACACAAAATCTAAACATGAATTTGCAAGTGTCGTCGAAACAAATTTTGTAGAGCAATCTTTCCTCTTTTGAATGGTGTATAATTTATCAAAATAAAATTATATAAAATTTTAACCATAACAACCCATTAAAGATAAGATGTTCAGCTAAATTTTCTCTAACTTTCCCTAAACGTAGATACAATAAACCAAAATTAAATTACCAAACCGTAGGAAAATAAAATGTAAACCTAAATTTAATTATTTCAATTAATTTTGTTTATATATATATATATATATATATATATATATATATATATATATATATATATATATATATATATATATATATAGTATATTTATATATATACTAATATATGTATGTATGTATATGTATATATAATATATATGTATGTATGTGTATGTAATATGTAACATTATGTTATAGTAAAGAATCATATATATGTATAATATGTATATAGATAAAATTAATTGAATTGAATAGTTAAAACAAATCACTGATCTATGGTCTTCTGCCTTTAAGGACCATGGGAGTCTTGTGTGTTTTCTGACATTTCTAAAGCTTTTGACGGGGTATGGCACGTAGCCACTCTCTAAGTTACATTCCTTTTGATTTCCTCCTTCGCTTTGCTTACTCTTGTCTATTTTTCTTTCAGATCGTTCTATTTCAGCTCTTGTTGATGGAGCAACCTCTTCCTCCTTTCTTATTAATTGTGGTGTTCCTCAGGGTTCTGTTTTATCTCCAACTTTATTCCTACATTTCATCAACTATCTTCTTCAACTGCACTTCTAACTCTGTTCACTCTTATGCCGATGACTCAAACTCTCCATTTCTTCCACTCATTTCAATTGTGCTCCCTCGTTTGTATCTACCGGTGCCTCTCGTCTACAGCACTACCCAGTTCAATTGTGCAGATTTGGTCGAGTTTCACGGTGGGAGTAACAGTAATCTTACGTGAAGTTCAATTCTTTGAAAACTCCAACTTCTTCATATCTCCCTCTCTTAAACTTACCTCCCAACTTTCCTATCCCTATGGCGGCTTTAATGTCTTACCAGTAAACAACATAAACTTATTCTTGGACTAAACATAAATAGTGAATTGTCTTGGAGACCTCACATCACATCGGTTGCTAAAATAGCCTCAAAAAGCTGGGAATTCTGTTCAGATTGCTTGAATTTTTTCTTCTGCTCAGATACTCCAGCCATATAAAGGTCTTATTCGCCCCTGTATGGAATATTGTTCCCACATTTGGGGTAGATCCGGTTCCACCCTCCTTTTGGATAGAGTTGAAGCTAAGGCTAAGAGATGCTTATAAACTGTCCATTGCTTTCTAGTCTTGACCCTCTTTCTCTGCATCATGACGTTGGTGCCTATCTCTTTTCTATAGGTATTACAATGGCAGGTGCTCGAGAGAATTGATCTCTCGCATTCCTCCACCACTGCGTCGCCCTCGTAACACAAAGAGGTGCCTTGTTTTCTCATGAAAATTGTTATTGTGAATATTGGAGACTCAGGATCACTCGTTGTGGTACTCCTTCTTTCAAGCCACATTTTGTGGAACTCCTTGCCCTTCTTCTATTTTTTCCTGCAATATTCAATCTTCCTCTGGCCAGTCCCGTGCACCCACCCTGAGGGGCGTTAGGCAATGGACAGGGGTGGGTTTACTCCATTTATTTTAATTTTTGTTTTCTTTTTTGTAATTTTTTTTTGTTTATTTATTTATGTTTTGCCCCCTCCTTTTGAAAGGGCATTGCCCGCGTAAATTGGGGCTATGGTAAAGCATATATATATATATATATATATATATATATATATATATATATATATATATATATATATATATATATATATATATATATATATATATATATAGATATATAATTTACCTGATATAAATAAGGGTAGGTATAGGTTTACTGCAACATCGATCCATACAGGTTAATTTAAACAACACTCCCTATCCACTAACAGGCGTTAACAGATTGCAGGCAATGCAGAAACTGGGCAGAATTATATTAAGTTTATTGTTAAGGTAATATTAGTATAACTTTCTTTCTCTCTCTCTCTCCTCTCTCTCTCTCTCTCTCCTCCTCTTTCTCTTTCTCTATATATGCTCTCTCTTCTCTCCTCACTCATATATATATAAATATAATTCTCTTATATATATATATTTCTGTATATGAGTTTTGTTGGGTCTCGTTAGATATATATATATATAGCTATATATATATATATATATATACAAAAGTATTTTAAAACTAGTTCCTCATGGGCATTGCCCTACTAAAGGAGAAGAGCTCTATGAGGGTGCTTCCTAGAATCACCGCGAGGGATCAAAACCAACCCTATACTCAAACAATAAATATAGTTTTTATTTTAAATTTAAAAAAATAAATAAGTCAAATAATTTATTTTAAATTAAATTTAAATAATATTTAAATTAAATTAACAATTAGAAGAAAAATACTACTACTACTACTACTACTACTACTACAACTACTACTACTACTACTACTACTACTACTACTACTACTACTACTACTACTACTAATAATAATAATAATAATAATAATAATAATAATAATAATAATAATAATAATAATAATAATAATAATAATAATAATAATAATAATAATAATAATAATAATAATAATAATAATAATAATAATAATAGTAATAATAATAATAATAATAATAATAATAATAATAATAATAATAATAATAATAATAATAATAATAATAATAATAATAATAATAATAGTCTTACTAATACTATAGATAAACAATAATATAAAATAATAAGGATCATATTTAACGTAATAGCGATAATAAAAAATACCTCAACTACTACTATTACTATTAGTATTGCTGCTACTACTACTACTATTAAATATAATAATAATAATAATAATAATAATAATAATAATAATAATAATACTCACTCTACAACTACTAATAATAATGATACTACTACTACTACTACCATGGGCGTAGGCAAGGGGGTGCAGGGGGGGCACTTTCCCCCCCCCTAAATCTTGGCGAAATAAAAAACTGAACCTTAGATGTTTGTCAGATGATGTTTTTAAGGGTTTATTAGTAGAAAAACTGTAAAAGAAAGATACATCAATCGATAGATACTGAAGGATTAATTATTAATTACTAACATATTATAAACATACATTTTTTTAATAGTTTTAATGTGTTTTCGTTTTCATTTGGCAAGTACTACAGTGTATTCTATGTCAACTAGCTGTGTGCATTTTTATTCCTTCACTTCTTCAAAATAAATATTCTCCACTAGGCTTTCTCAGTATATTAAATACTTATATCAGCTGTCCTTAATATATATATATATATATATATATATATATATATATATATATATATATATATATATATATATATATATATATATATATATATATATATATATATATATATATATATATATATATATATATATATATATATATATATATATATATATATATATATATATATATATATATATTAAGGATGTGTGCCGAATATTCGGTGAGAGTATTCATTATTAAACCCTATTCCGGCCAAAATGCCGAATATTCGGTATTCGGCTTTGTCACTATTCGGCACAGCCGAATATTGAGCTTTACAAACAATAAATTACGTCAACTTAAGGGAAAAGTTATTTCAATTTAAAAATTGAAATTTTAGAAACTATTTTTCCAAAAAAATAAAAAATATAGCCAAAATTTTGTAATGGCGAAAATCTTTGTCATTGGTAACAGATCCTATAAGGGCCTTTATGATTTCTAAAATAATTGATTTAGTGATACGGATAATGGACCAAACATGATAGTTGGTATAGGGAGGAGGTGGCTTGCTATCAATTTCATGTTTTATTCATGTTACAGCTATGCATTCACGATTCAATATTATGTCAGAAGTCTGTTGAATATTTTATCTACTTGCAGAAACATATCCTCTCATTTTCACCATTACAGCAGCTGCAAGAGGCTTAAAACTTACAGATGCAGCTGAATGTCAAACAGCGTAAATTAATTCAGACGTTTCTACACGCTGGAACAGGAACTTATGATATGCTTAAATAAAAGATTATTTGAACAAAAGGATTTCCCTATCCATATACGCTGCTGAATGCAATCAGAAAATGTTGACTGATTTTCAGTGGCAGAATTATTCATTTACTCGAGCCATTTGACAACATCACTAAAACAAGCATTAAACGTGGTAACAGTCGCCAAGTGATCCCTACCATTTTAGCAATAAATCTATTTTAAATAAAATAATTAAAAAGCAAAACCTTCGGTGGAATAATTACACACTCGTTGAAGAGCTTCTGAAATCAGTAGAAAAAAAAAAAGACTTTCTAAAGTTTCTATGTGATAAATCTTTGTGTGTAGCTGCTTTCTTAGATCTGCGATTCAAGCTAATTTTCAACATGAATCAGATGAATCAGTAAAAAATATGGTCGTTGAGGCATGGAAAGAAATGCATGAAAATTTAGCTCCTGACTCTTCTGCTGACGATTTGTAGTGGGAAAGTGAAGCTGAAGGTTCCATTTTCACTTCTTTAATGGATTGTTTTAAATAAATTGTGGCACATCAAAATCGTCATACAGAAAAGAAAGTGAAATTGAAAAAGAAAGTCCATTTCTGCGATGTGATTAGTGTACATAAAAGTAAAAGGCTACATACGGAATTAATCAAAAGAAATAAACAAATATATAAGTTTGCCTACTTTGACCAGTGAAGACAATGATATTCCTTTCAATTGGTGGAAAAACACTGGAAATAGTTTGAATTTAAAAAACTAGCAATAAAATACCTTTCCAGCTCCACCGTCATCAGTCGAAAGTGAAAGAATATTTATTTAGAATGGAGGAAATATTTATGAAGCCACAAAATAGGTTATCCCCTGAAAATGGAGAACTGCTAATGTTCTGTCATTTAACCTTAGAGCTTATTCAAATGAAGTTTAGTTTAATATCTTTAACTACGAAACTTTTCAATTTTCATTAATTAATTTTAATATGTGAATGGTTTGCCACAGATAAGACATAGTTATTTACTTTTAGTTTTATTACTTTGTATATAACACTGGAAAACATGAAATTTCTTGGACGGGGTTTCACAATTGATTATTGATGTGCTGATTCCAAAAATGTAATCGGTTTTGCATATCACATCGCATTTGTGAGATATTGTGTAACACAGATTTGTAAAATTTTATGATTTTACCTTTTTTAAGGGTCTATCACAATTATTAGGATATATATATATATATATATATATATATATATATATATATATATATATATATATATATATATATATACTTCTATATATATATATATATATATATATATATATATATATATGTATATATATATATATATATATATATATATATACTTTCTATATATATATATATATATATATATATATATATATATATATATATATATATATATACGGTATATATTGGATATATGAAGGGAGAGAAACAAATCGCAATGATATGATACATGTCTTTGATAGATATATGTTAAACATATAATACAACTATGAATAAAAGAGTAATATGGGACAACAATGAATGTAATAGAAGGGAATGGGTTTAGTTAATGTAAACATACCTACGATGGTAGTAGCTTTCTCTTCGTAGACGATCTACTGTGTGCATAGCGTCTGGAATATCCCTCATCAAGCTCAACAATAATCATGCATCATATTGATATCCACTTGTCCTGGTAACGTCCTTGTATGAACTTTAGATCTTGATGGAAGCGTTCTCCTGCTCATCACTAACATCGCCTAGGCTATCCGAAAATTTTCTTAGGTGAGTGTAAGTGGACCTCCTTAATACTCATTCTACATCCATGAGAATGAAAACTGTCTAAGCAGTTCCTGCACAATGTTAGTGATTCTCGGCTTTTCCTGTTCCCCAGAAGATTCTGTGCTACATCTGAAAAGGAAATCCACGCTCTTGCCTCTAACACAGTCATTGTTTTAGAAAGGCAGCATCACGGAGGAGTGTCCGTATTTGTGGGCCATCAAATATCCCAGCTTTTCTCTTCGTCCCCCAGACCAGGAAACGTTGAGCAATATATAGCGGAAGCATTCACCATCATGGTCCAGGGCCTTCACAAATTGTTTCATCAAACCAAGTTTTATGTGTAGTGGAGGTAAGACGATGTTTTCTCTCTGTACAAGTAGTTCACGTACGATGTTCCTGTCACCTGGCGTCAAGGGTTTCCCTCGGTGGCCATTCTCTTTTGGTCAGTGATCCTTTGCCGCCCGGCTGTCCCAATAGCACAGGAAGCAGGTATATTTGTTGAAACCTGCTTGCTGACCGAACAAAATGTTTACCATTTTGAGTTCGACACATTTACCATTCATATACCTGATATTGTAGCCTCTCCAAACTGTCTTGGTTTTTTTGCATACTCCTCTCTCATCCATACCAAGTACCCTACTAACCGAAGCATACCTGTTGCCGTTATGTAACAACACACACTTTAATTTAGCTGCTCTTGGAAGTGTCAATATAATCGCCACTCACCTGCATCATATGCTGGAAGTCCCATAGAGCGAGTAGTAGGCCTGCAACTTCACTGCAATACACAAGGTTACCATCTGACTGAAAGAGCCTGCGCAGCTCTGCTTCTCTTACGATGAAATGTTACTCTTGTGCCATGGTCCAGTAGTCGTTTCATGCAACCTCGAAATAACAGCTCAGAACAACTTCGTGATAGCTCTCGCACAAGATCGGTTTGAAGTTCTTGGGTGGCGAACAATGACAGACCATCCGACTGTATTTCAGATGGATGGTGACATCATCCAGGTCATTGGCATCCATACATGTAGACATACTAAGTTTACCACATGCTTCCCGAATATCGACCGCAGTAAAACTTGCTGCTACTGTAGATATATGCGGAAGGTAACATTTAATACAGCCTGCGTAGTGCGCACATGAATTTTGTCAATCCTAGGGAATATGCAAAAAAAATAGGGATCCATGATTACACGAAAATGTGATACAGCAGAATCGAGAATATATATGGAATCAGCACCTCCGAATTACTGTATATCTGCTACATCCATCCACCCCATTGTCCATTTCTTCCTTCACCATTCCATTTCCTATTCCTTGTTGTCATATGTCCTTCTTTGCCCTTGTCCTTCTTCCATTGTCCTTTATATATATACTCACTATATATATATATATATACTCTATATACTCTCTCTATATATATATATATATATATATATATATATATATATATATATATATCACTCAACTTTGCCCCCCCCTAAATGAAATCCTATACGAACATTTATTCACTACTACTACTACTACTACTACTACTACTACTACTACTACTACTACTACAACTAATAATAATAATAATAATAATAATAATAATATTAAATAATAATAATAATAATAATAATAATAATAGCTTCAGTATACCGTCAAATGAATCCATCGAGAGAGAGAGAGAGATAGAGAGAGAGAGACTTGCAAATTAATCATGATCGTTACTATGTCCTCTTCCAGTTTATCAGCATTTATTAGTTATTTCATTACAAATGTTGAATTGTCCATTTTAGTTAGTTATTATCTTCAAACAATAACTTAGGATTTGTGTCGTTACGACTTGGAAGATTTTGGATGTATAATTCAATTTAAATTGAAAATGTAAAAGTCATTCAACTTCCTTTTTAATGTCACACTTGTTCACCATTGGTTCCAAGGAACAAATTTAGAGAAATCAGGCCTAAATGTTGCAAATATTATATTGGGGGCTCCCATCTAGCACGGCACACCAAACAATTAGCTAGAGAATAACTTCTTCCTGGGACCATGACAACATTAAAAAACTCATACATAGCAAACCTTCGCTTGATGTATAAATGGAAATATATAGACAGTTACAATAAGTTAGACGAAGCTTTCTAGAATTTTTTGAATAAATCATTACCAAAATCATAAAATTAAAAATAGTCTTAAAGATCTGAGAGTTGCTGATTCTTTTATGTTCTCTATAATTCTTATCTTGATGGTATGACTAACGAGGTTATTCTGAAATAAAGATCCCTTGCAAAGAGAACATTTTTAATCTCACGACAACCTCTACGCATATTTCTTCTGCTTTGGAAAATTTCCTGTTCTCCTTTAAGCTGTGCCTAGTACATGGCTTTTGCTTTCTTTGAATTTCATTGTTTTTATATCAACGTCTTGGAAAATTTTATATCTCAAACATGTCAATTCCCTGTCTTCTTGTCTTGTTGTACAATGGAATTCTTAAAGGACATTTCATTCCATTGGCTCATGTGGGAATCAGAAAAATCTGACTGACTTTCTGTGGAAATATGACTTTCTATTATATTCTTTTCACACTCTGGGAGAAAGACATTTTCTATACTTTAGGTGAGAAGATCTTAAAATAATTTTTGAATTTTCAATTTGAGGTTAAAATGAATGACTTTGTTTTATGAAATTAGTTACATTGTTTTCACAAAACATCTTAATCTACAATTATAACCCCCTTGTTGGAATAATTTAACATTCACTTCGACTTTACAATACCATTAGAGTATATCGACATAGAGTATAGTGGAAGAGCTGTCGCCCAACTAAGCGAGAGACCCAGGTTTTTCACAGGTCGGGCGTGTAAGTGTGAGCTGTTCTCTTCTTGGCCCCGTCTTGCTCAGACATAAAAATTGAGTACACCCCTTCCTAAATTAGGGCTCTGCCCGTGAGCGGTGGTGTTAATTGAAAAAGAGAATAGATTCACATAGTTATTATTAGTTTTATACGATAATTTTTTTTACGATTTGTTAATGTTGAGCAGGGAAAAAATTTCACAAACGTAAGTTGCTCAAACTTTGAAATCATTCTTATGCTAAATTCTTTGAATTGGATAACCTTTTTTTAAAAAAATTAAGAACTCAATTGCGCCAAGCTGCAAGACTGCACCACAAGACTGCGCCATTAAGCCAATATTTATCATTTATACAGTCTAATTATGCGAAACAAAGCTATTTCAAGGCTTACAAGTAAAGAAATTAGCTTTAATTAAATAAGAAAAAAAAAACAATGTAAAATTGTATAATAATATACTATTTAGTAAAAAAAAAGGAGCAAAAAAAAAAAGAAAAAATGATAAAACAAAACTCTAAAAAAACAAAGAAAAATATTTTTTGAAACAAAAACCAAAAACCAATGTCCAAAAGCATATGATTTACAATAGTATATATAATATATATATATAGTATATATATATATATATATGATAATATATATATATATATTATATATTATATATATATATAATATATATATTCTTTATATAGTATATAGATATATAATAGTATATCTATGTATACTATAGCCGTTATATATAGTTGATGGGACGATCCAAAGTTTCCAGCCGATGCCGATTTCCGATACCGATACCATCAAAAGTGGCCGATTTCGGATTCGATTCCGATTCCGATTCCGAATCCATTATATATATATATTAAATAGTATATATATATATATATATTCATATATATATCTTTATATATTAATATATATATATACTATATATATAGTAATATATTATATAATAATAATATAATATATAATATACTATATATTAATATATATATATATATATATATACGGGGATTTCGTAATATATATATTATATATATATATATGATTTATATATATTATATAATATTATTATATATATATATATACTATATATTAATATATATAGTATAATATCTATATATATATATATATATATATATAAATATGTAGAGGCATCATTGAGAACTCAGTTGCAAAATGTGAAAGCAAGAGAATGCCTGAATCCTGCTTGTTATACACCTGTCAGCATAGTTAGGTTGCATTATCCCTTACTATAGCACGGGAATTTTTATTAGCAGTGAATATTGATTTCTTCCAATAACTATTTGAAGACAATTCACTTAATATTAGATTGCTGTGTGAGATACGTGAAAGGTGAAACTCGAAGGATGGCATTTTGTTGTTCATAGTTGCTAGATAACAACAATGAGGTATTTGCAGTATCAGCTGTCCATGATCCATCCATCACTTATAAAAGACAAGTATTCCGCTGAATTAATCATCTTCGTATTTTATACCCACACATTCATTTGGTATTGTTCACATAGTTTTTTTTATATTATTTTCTTGAAGGAATCACATAAGTTTGGGGCACCATTATTATCAGTCTTATGAAACCAATGTCTTCAACTATTGAAAATGGTTGCAAATTCACTGCGATCATTTCTCAATAAGTCTGGGAATCTTCTTGAATTTAGAGTCATTTATATGCCATATTTTGGTTTTGTTAAGAGTGTCAATCAAAGTTGGTTGCTTAGAACATTGCAACTCGGTTTTACTCCTTTAGTTTCTGAAATATTTTACCGAAGCAGATCTTTCCTTTGTTCTGTCCTTGTCTTTCCTCTTTCTCTTCTATTTTAATTGAATATTGTATATATCTTTCGTCTTACTATTTCTGCTTTTCTCTGAGTGGTTGAAATAGTATTCTACATTACCGCTCCGCGTTTTGATTGATCATCCTTAGCTATGTCGAATAATTTCCATGCTAAACTTTCTGATTTACAAGGAATAGATCCTTCTTTGCTGGTTGATTGGTAACTGCTTGCCATGATTATTCTATTATACGTCATAGCAATGTAATTTTTATTTGTTAGTAACTTTACATTTTTTAACTATTTTAGTATATATATTTATAAATCATAAATATCTGAAAGAGTAAAATTTAGGAAGATTATATTTAATATATATATATATTAATATATATATATATATTATATATATATATATATATATATATTATATATATATATATAATATTATATATATTATATATATATATATTATACTAAGTATTGTATATATCTTTAAAGTTTACATACAAACAATGAAATAGTTATTAGTTTAAAACAAATCATTTCGGGAAATTATTAAGGTTTTCATTTAAATGAACAAGCAAGTCTGGCAGAAATAAAACTAACTAAACTAAGAAATTCTAAAAGTTCTATTTAATTCCCTTTAACTTAATTTCTCTCAATTTAAATTTCGCAGGCCTAGGAGGTGTGCCTAAGAGTGAAATTGGATAGGAAGGCACTGTGTGTGGTATTGCCAGGGTGAATATTTTGAGAGAACGAACAAACTTTCCGATAACGTTAATACCGATCCGTCCCTAAAATCTGGATCTTTCTAAGTGTGGCAAATTGTTTACATAATATCTTATATAACAAAATATTTCATAATATATTAATTACATAATGTATATTCAATAACTTCAATTAATTACAAACCTACAAGGCAAATATATCACTCGCTCATTCGAGTTCACGGGTATTAATTTATAAACATTTATATAACATGACTAACGAAACATTGCATAATGACTCCCTCACCGTGACTGTCTGCAAATCTAACATGATATCTTAGGCTCTAAGTAAAGATGTGCGCCGCTCAATCCATTTTCTTATAAATAGATATATAGAAGACTGAAATTAAAAATCATAGGCAGACTCGCAACAATATTTCTCTTTGAAATATCATAAAGATCGAGTAAAAATTATTTTCAGATTGTGTCCCAAAGAATCGGTCAAAGACTGCGGTTCAATTTTGCGATTTCGATTCCGATTCCGATTCCTGAAAACAGCCGATTCCTCCGATTCCGATGCGCGATTCGATTAATCATCCCATGCACTAATGTATATAATATATATATATACTATATATATATATTATATATATAAATATATATATATACTATACATATATATATTATATATATATATATATATATATATATATATATAGATATTATATATATATATACTAGTACTGATATATATGTGGTTGTAGTAAGACTTCGGCAAAATTCAACGAGGTTTATCCTAGTTCTAAATATACTTGTCCTTTGCATGATTTTTGAAAAACCATTCTTGTTTCGGAGATCTGAGGGGGAACAAAAGTTAGACAGATAGCAAACTTTATTACAAACATTACATATAACCCGTCTTAATCTACAAGAACGTTTAAAATGACACCTGCCGCTAGTGGAGCACCGGAATCCAGTCTTCTCGTCATTAACTGCCGACTCTTTCAAAAAACACCAAGCGTCGTCTATTGAGTTACACTATCCAATTGATCCGATTCGCAAAATTCTTTTAATGCCAAAATACGAAAAATCGGTTCTTATTGCGAAATCTCTTGTTCCCCTGCCTGGTATCCCGAAACAAAGGGTTTCAAAAACTCTATCAAGGCAAAAAATATTTAGAATGGTCCAGGGGATAACCTCTTTGAATTTTTGGTCCGTATGTTTTACTAACCCTATAATATGTATATATATACTATATATAATATATTTATATATAAAAATTATATATTATATATATATAATATTATTTATATATATATAATATATACTATATTAGTATATATATAATATAATATTATATAGATATAATAATACTATATATATATAATATAATATATTATAATAATATATATATATATATATATATATCTAATATATATATAATATTATATTTATATAGTATATATATTACTATATATATATATATATATTGAGTCAACTAGATTTTTTATCGTAAATATTATGGTTGTCTTACACAATAAAAAATTCGTATCTTTAATACATAACATGCTTTTGTTACAGCTCAATTTAAGAGACATTGGGATTTATTAAATTTCATCTGTGCTCAATATCTGTTTTAAACGATCAGAAATGTTTTCGTGGGGTTAATGAACAATAAGTAGTTCCGTTCTGTTTTTTTTCTTTTCCCTAAAAAATGAACTCTAGTCTCAGGTTTTCATTGTGTTTTTTTTCTATAACACTGAAAAATAAATAATCAAAGAAAAAACACTTGTCCATATTTTGAAACTAAATTTCGTTGTTGTAGTTCCAAACACCAAGTTTATCTCATCAATTTTTAAACTAATTATTATCTTAACAAAGGTTATCACTTCATTCAAATTCTGATCGTTTAGTAATTTTTTCCATTGCCGTTCAGACATTTGTTGCGTGTCACTTGTCATTCAGTTATTGGTGGTGTACCGCTGTTTATTTTTCAAATGTTGCTGCTTGATATTTTATAGATGTCCAGATTCAATTTTTAAGAACAACTTTATTTCTTTCCTATATTGTCAGATCTTGAGCTTATTATCATGTAGTAAATAATGGTAAACTTACCTTCACTTCTGGAGGTAACCGTAATTTTGTAAAGGGGATCTTCTGGTTATATATTCTATATATATATATACTATAATAGATATTAATATATATATATATAATATATATAATAATATATAATATATAATATATATAATATATATTATATATATATATATATATAATATATATAGTATATAATAATATATTATATATATACTATATTTATAATTATATATATATATATATATATAATAATATATATAATATATTATATATATAATATTATATATATATAATATATATATATATTAATATATATATATAATTATATATAATATAATATATACTATATTATATAATATATATATATATATATATATATATATAAATATAATATATATAGATTATAAATATATATATATAAGGGGCTTCGGGGAGATGCCAGAATTTTGATCATTAGGTTTTGGAAGGGTGAAAAGTGTTAAGTGTCTTAGGAGATTATGAAAAAGGAAATTTATCTAAAAGGGAAAGATGAAATTTGTTTGATTGTAATTTGCTGTTCCAACTGTTTCTGGTATCCTGTTGAGACGTGGACACTAAATTGCAAAGTTGAAAGAAGAAAGGCGTTTGTTTGGAAATGGAAATGGTTACAAAATATCTGTATGGTAGGCGAAGAGATATTATCCGGAAATGAAACAATTGAAATTATATGTGATGTTGGAGTCATGCTTGTTAAAAGAGCAAATAATGGAATCCTGAGATGGTTGCAAACATTTGCTTAGAAAATTAATGATCGGAGACGCGCTAGAAGATTTTTTGTCTTGAGATAATATTGGCATGGGAAAGGAGTCAAACACAAGGTAAATTTTCAATCAATCATTACTCCTCATGCCACTAGCTTAATTATTATTAGCTAATGCATTGGTGTGGGCGAAGGAATTAAACTAACACAAGACAGGGTTTACCTGGAGATTTGAAGTGCATGCAGCTTTTTAAAGGCTTACAACTGTGAACAGTCCCGATGAGTATATAAGTACCTGACTTTCCCGATCTTCAACTGACACCACTTGCATAGTTTATGAAGTAAATGACACTAGGTATAATAATAATAATAATAATAATAATAAATAATATAATAATAATAATAATAATACAAAAATAATAATAATAATACATATAAATATAATTTAATTATATATTAATATATATTATATATAATTTATAATTTCATAAATTATAATATATAAATAATATAATAATACTAATAAATAATAAATCAAAAATAATAATAACATATAATATATATAATAATAATATAATAATCAATAATAAATAATAATATTAATAAATAAAATAAATAATAATAATAATAATAATAATAAAATAATAATATATAATAATAATAATAACAATAATAATAAAAATAATAATAATATAATAATAATAATAATAATCTATAATAATAATAA
>JABUQX010116786.1:0-12982 GCA_015478945.1 Trachelipus rathkii
ATTCCAATCTTCATTACTTTTTTTCATTCCACTCATGCTAGGAGGTCAACCTTGGACAAACTGACTTCTGATCTTTATCGAATATTTAATTAGGGCAGAGAAAACTTGGTTGTTTTCTAAGCCTCAAAAACTTTGCTTCTTTCATATCTCGCTCGACACAATCTTCCACACAACTATAAATATTCCTCGAAACACGCATCTCAAACTCGTCGCCTTTCTAATTCTTGGTGTGTTTCTTTTTCACCTGATCACCCTTGAAAGATCACGGTCTATATCTCTTCTAAACTAAACAAGCCTCTAGAGTCAAGAGAAGAAGAAGAAGAAGAAGAAGAAGAAGAAGAAGAAGAAGAAGAAGAAGAAGAAGAAGAAGAAGAAGAAGAAGAAGAAGAAGAAGAAGAAGAAGAAGAAGAAAGAAGAAGAAGAAGAAGAAAAGAAGAAGAAGAAGAAAGAAGAAGGAAGAAAGAAGAAGAGAACACCGACTAGAAAAGACTTTACAGTCCACTCAAGGCTATCTGTTTAGTAATTTTTGTTATTTACATTTTGTGGATGTGTCAGTTATTAAAAAAACTGTTATGTATTTTTGAAATAAGTATATTATTTTGCCTATTTCTATGTAACATATGAGTCTGCTCACTTAGAGCAGATCTGCTTCTAGCAAACAAACATCATAGTGGTGTTAGTATTTTTGTTTTATTTATGTGTTGTGATCGATTAAATCACCGTCTTAGAACAGATATGTTCTATGCGATGAGCATCGAACCTATTTACTACTGTTATTTAGTGTGATCGATTAGATCCCATCGAACCTATTTACTACTGTTATTTAGTGTGATCGACTTAGATCCCCGTCTTAGACCAGATATGTTCCAGTGCGGAGAAACATCAGAAACTCAGACTACAGCCATTCAGCGTGAATCGAATAGATTACAGTCTTAGAACAGAAGTTCCATGCGATAAACATCAAGCCCACTTACTACAGTTATTCAATTACAGTTATTACCTTATTTTATGTATACATATGAGTCTGCTCAACTTAGAGCAGATCTGCTTCTAAGCAACAAACATCAAAGTCTGTTAAGGTTTAAGGTATTTTTTTTTATTTATTGTGTTCATGTAGGTTAAGAGCGATCGATGATATCACTATCTTAGAACGGATACTTTGCAAGCCATGAACATCATAGCTACTACAAGCCGTAATTCTTTTTACGCTGTACTTATAACATTTTCTAAATGATTTCAATTTTTTTAGTTTGATTTTACCATATTCAGGATACTACTAATTCTTGTATTTGAATAAAGTAAAATCGAGTGAATTGACGGTTCACAGAAATATCCTTAAATGTGTTTTCTACTTTTTCTTGAATGGAATCGATGTTTAGCGCTGTTACTATTTCATGAAGAAAGGACTATTCCACTGTCTCGATTACATCGTAAGTGAAGAAATTCTTTGCCATATTTGTTTGAAATCGTTTATGACAAAGTTTATGCCCATTACTTCGTGTTACATCATTAAAATTATATCTGAAGAATTTCCTGTAATCGATATTGTCAAATTTATTTAATATTTTGAAAACTTCTATTAATTTTCCTCTCAATCTTCTTGTCTCTAAAGAATGGATATCTAATTCACGTAGTCGTTGCTCGTATGATTTACCTCTCAATTCAGGGATTAATTTAGTTGCCCTTCTTTGAATTCTTTCAATTTTTTCTATGTCTTTTTTGAGGTATGGACTCCAAAACTGCACTGCGTATTCCAGATGAGGTCTAACTAATGTTTTATAGAGAGGAAGTATTATATTTTTAGATTTATATTCGAAGTTTCTGGCAATAAATCCTAGAGCTTTATTTGCTTTTTTAACAGCTTCAGCACATTGTTTCGCAAACTTTAAATCCTTATTAATTAATACTCCTAGATCCTTTTCCTCACTGACAACTTTGATAATTGTGTCATCTATTTTGTAATCATATTCATTGTTCCTACTCCCAAAATGTATAACTTTACATTTATCGGTATTAAATTTCATTTGCCATGTTTTTGACCAATTTACAATCTTGTTTAAGTCGCTTTGGAGTAATTGATAATCTTTCTCACATATTATGCGATTTCCAAGTTTCGTATCATCCGCAAATTTCAAAATAATGCCTAAAACATTGTCATCCATGGGGACCAGGCCTTTGAGTACTCAGCAATTATAGGATGAGAAAACCGGGTGCTTTTAAAACTACGCTTGAAGCGTTCTTTTTTGGGGACGTGGATGGCCTAGTGGTTAAGCAATCCGGTAATTGTTAACGGCTGGCCGACGCGTGCCCCAATGTTCGATATCCCGCTGATGGAGAGTAAAATCTCCTTTGATTCAATTTAATTTAAAATGAAGAAGAAGAAGAAGAAAAAGAAGAAGAAGAAGAAGAAGAAGAAGAAGAAGAAGAAGAAGAAGAAGAAGAAGAAGAAGAAGAAGAAGAAGAAGAAGAAGAAGAAGAAGAAGAAGAAGAAGAAACAATAAAAATGGTAATGCTAATGATAATAGAAATATTAATAATAAACATAATAATAATAATAAAAATAATAATAATAATAATAATAATAATAATAATAATAATAATAATAATAATAATAATAATAATAATAATAATAAAAAAATAGTAATAATAATAAATAAATAATAAAATTATAATAAAAATAATAGAAATAATTAAATTATAATAATAATAATAATCATTAATTAAAATAATATAATTAAAAATTATAATTATAAATTATAAAATAACAAACACATTATAATAAAACAAATAATAACGATAATTAATAATAATAATAATAATAATAATAATAATAATAATAATAATAATAATAAAAATAATAATAATAATAATAATAATAATAATAATAATAATAATAATAATAATAATAAATAATAATAATAAAAATAATAAATAATAATAAAAATAATAATAATAATGAATCAATAATAATAATAATAATAATGATAATAATAATAATAATAATAATAAAATAATAATAATAATAATAATTAATAATAATAATAAAATAATAATAAGAAAAAAATAATGAAGAGCTAACAATAATAATAATAATTATATAAATAAGTATAATTTTAATAAAATAATAATAAGTTTATAAAAAATAATATAAAATAATAAATAATAATAATAATTAATAATAAATAATAATAATAATAATGAATAATAATAATAATAATAATAATAATAATATATAATAATAATAATAATCATAATAATAATATACTAAATGAATGAGACTAATATAATAATAATAATATATAATAATAATAATAATAATAATAATAATAATAATAATAATGATAATAATAATTCCAAAAGAATTTATTCAGAAGATGAACAATATACATTGTAAATTTTAACTTACAGTTGTAATATTTAGCTGTATTATAATACAATATTTAATGCAATACAATTTCTGAAAGCGGGCTACTAACGGCAACACAATGTTGTGTCCTTTGATCCCCAAAATAAAACTGGTATGATTAAATTTAGGTAACTGGGTTTAAGGATAGAGCTGAATGTAATCCCAAATCCAATTTTGATACAATTAAAATACATAATAGTTATAATATTTATAAATGTATTCTGGACAAGTTTAACAATGATAAAAATAATAATAATAACAGGAATGAAAATACCAATAATAATAATAATAATAATATTAATAATAATAATAATAATAATAATAATAAAAATCAAAAATATTTATCCCAATAATAATAATAATAATAATAAATAATAATAATAAAAATAAATAAAAATAATAAATAATATGATAAGAAGAATAATAAAATAATAATAATAATACATAATAATAATTAATAATAATGGAATAATTAATAATAATAATAATATAATACTATAATAATAATAATTAATAATAATAATAATAATAATAATAATAAAAATAATGGTAATAATAACAACAATAATAATAATAATTATTATAAATAATAATAATAGTAATAATAAAAACAAATAAAAAGCAATAATAATAATAATAATAATAATGAAATAATAATAATAATAATAATATAAAAAAAAAATAATAATAATAATAATAATAATAATAATAATAATAATAATAATAATAATAATAATAATAATAATAATAATAATAATAATAATAATAATAGTAATAATAATAAAAACGAATAATAATTGAATAATAATAATAAAATAAAATAATAATAATAATAATAATAATAATAAATAATAATAATAATAATCAATAATAATAATAAATAATAATACTAATAATAATTAATAATAATATAATAATAAAATAATAATAATAATAATAATAATAATAATAATAATAATAATATAATAATAATATTAAAAATAGCAATGAATAATAATAATATAAATAATAATAAAAATATAATAATAATAAAATTAATAATAATAATAATTAATAATATAATAATAATAAATAATAATAATATATAATAATAAAATAATAATAATAATAACGATATAAATATAAGAAAAATAATAACATATAATAATAAATAATATTAAAATAATATTAAGAAGTAATAATAATGTTAGTAATGAATAAAAATAATAATAATAATAATAATAATAATAATAATAATAATAATAATAATATAATAATAATAATAATAATAATAATAATAACTAATAATAATAATAATAAAATAAAATTAATAATAATTTAATAATAATAAAACAATATAAAATAATAATAAATAAAATAATAATATAAGATTAATCATGATAATAATAATAAAATAATAATAATAATAATAATAATAATAATAATAATAATAATAATAATAATAATAATAATAATAATAATAATAATAATAATAATAATAATAATAATAATAATAATAATAATAATAATAATAATAATAAAATAATATAATAATAATATAATAATATAATAATAATAGTAAATAATAGTAATAATAATAATAAAAAATAATAATAATAATAATAATAATAATAAATAATAATAATAAAATAATAATATAATATAATAATAATAATAATAATAATAATAATAAATAATAATAATAATAATAATAATAATAATAATAATAATAATAATAATAACAATAATAAAAATTCTAGTAAGAATAATTATAATAATCATAATAATAGTAGTAACTATGAATTGTAGTACTTTAAGATAATATTCTACCAAACAATACTAGCAATTTTTAATAGTAGTTATACTAAGGTAACAATAACCAAGGTAATGGTGATTATTATATTGATGGGTAAAATTTTTATATTTCTCTTTTTGGTGTGATATATTGAGTAATTCTTTGAACTGCAATATCTTTAGTTTTTTAAAATATGGCTGTGTATGACTGCAAAAGTCTATTGTATTGCTTATGAGGCGAATAAATTGCTTTTGAATTACAATTACAGAATGGATTACTGAGTTACTTGTGGTTCCGTAGATAGGAAGATAGTATAGAAATGTCAATGTATTAATGTATTAATGCATTGTAAATTCTTCTAAGAATGGAAAGAGGTACAATATTTTTAAATTTTATTAGGACAATAATAATAATAATAATAATAATAATAATAATAATAATAATAATAATAATAATAATAATAATAATAATAATAATAATAATAATAATAATAATAATAATAATAATAATAATAATAATAATAATAATATTTGGGAAAAGAGAAAAGAAAAATAAATTTGCGACTATTTCTGAAACATTTTCGTCTATTAGTCCCTAGAATTCCTCACAAAAAAAGAATCCCTTTTTAAATCCAAAGTAATTCGTAATTTTAATTAAAATGGATTTGAAACTAATTAAAATTTATCTTATAATTAAGTCATTTTCTTTCATATTCACCCCTCCTTCGCCCTCAACTCCCCTTCCGAAAACAATTTTCAAAGTGGTTTTAAAGAAGGGAGGGCAAGATCTATGCTAAAAGCCGCTCTTTCTTTACCTTCTACATAATCGTCTCTAGAGGGGTGGGGGGGAAAGCGAACTCATTAAGCGATCCTATCATGACCTTTAGGTTTTAATCTGATTTTCCTTTCAAATAAAATACTGAGTAAATAGTTGGAAATTACACTTAATAATAATAATAATAATAATAATAATAATAATAATAATAATAATAATAATAATAATAATAATAATAATAATAATAATAATAATAATAATAATAATAATAATAATAATAATAACTTGAGAAAAGCGAAAAAATAATAAAATTAATAATAACTTGAGAAAAGCGAAAGGTGAAATAAATTTGCGACTATTTCTCAAACAATTTTGTCTATTAGTCTGAAATTTCTTCCTAAATAAGAAACCATTTTTAAATTCAACGTATTTCGTCCCTCTAATTAAAATGTATTTAAAACCAATTTAAAATTATCTTTCAATTAAGTCATTTTTCTTCATATTTACCCACCCCGGCCATCCCGAAAACTTGTTTCAACGTGATCATAACGGGAGGGTAAGATCTCAAATGAAGAGTGCTCCTTACCTTCCACATAATCTCCTCTATGGGTTAAGAGCGAACTCATTAAGCGGCCCTACCATGACCTTTTAAGTTTTAATCTGCTTCTCCGTTCAAATAAAATGCTGAGTAAAAATGAGGCAATTATATTTAGGAGTTGCCATAATATCATTCATTGGAATAAATACAGTTCATTTTCATTTAATGTAAGGAAGAATAAAATAAAAATTGGGATTGAGAAACCTTGCCTTAATGTTATTGTATTTCTAATCATTAAAGTTAATGTTCCTCGGGTAGTTAGCATATATATATATATATATATATATATATATATATATATATATATATATATATAGATATATATAGATATATATATATATATATATATATATATATATATATATATATATATATATATATATATATATATATATATTTATATATATATATATATATATATATATATATATATATATATATATATATATATATATATATATATATATATATATATATATATATATTTAAATATGAGGTAGAGTAGCGCTCTCGCTGAAATTGCCTCCCGTTATGCATATGGTGTGTAGGGTATTTCTCATAACATTCCAGTGCCTAATGGTTCACCTTTCTCTTTTGCATTCATAACCATACTCCTCCTCCAGATAACATCTCACAGACACCGCTCTATATCCTCATATCATATACACATACTTGTATCCAAACTACTCTTCTATACTTCATTTTACAGACATCCCTATCCTTTATATCCCAATGTGTGAGGGAGAAAGAACTGCCCACAGTGTATGTTCTGCTTGTCGTAAAAGGCGACTAAATAGAAGGTGGTAGCAGTGGCGTATCTAGGGGGGGGGGCAAGGGGGCTATGGCCCCAGGAAAATTTTAAACACTAATTTTTAAGTACTATATGAGTGAAAATTGAGTACAAGGTAAGATTAAATTAAACAAGATAAAATTAAAATTAAAAATTAAATTAATTAAAAAAATTAAATTAATTAATTAAAAATTAAATTAAAAAATAAAAAATTAAAAAGAAAAAAAAATTTCATAGGTACGGTATTTAGCAATAAGGGAAAAGTGGAAATATTAAAACATCTCTGGAAACCAGATTCAAAACATATATTTCCTGCTCAGGAAAGCAAAGGTCGGGAAAGATATTTTCATTAAGTGGCTAGCTTACTCTGATAAACACTGGGGTTTATTGCTCAAATTGGGTATTGTTTTTGGAATCAAAAGAAGAAGAAGATAAAGGAAAACACCAGGAATTGTGTGTTTTTGTTTCGAGACATTAAGCTACAGAAAGCCATTGTACCAATCTTTCAAAAGATGAGTAACTAAATATCACAAGAATCAGTAGAAAGAGATTTCCTTTGAAAAAGAGAAAGCAGGTTCAAAGAAAAGGAAAATCAGTGACAAACAGATTGACAGCCAGAGAAAGCGAGGCGAAAGACGGTAAGTGGCTAATTGAGTGACAGTTCGATTCTGTGGTAAGCAAAATATATCGTTATGTGGACATCATGACTCAGGTCGAATCGAACTCACTTGGCCTGTGGGAAACGATTATTTTCGGAGTCTTTTAAGATATCGTGCTAATGCTGGAGACCATGTTCTTTCAGAACATTTAAAAACTAGTGGTAGAAATGGCATGTATACCAGTTCCACAGTCCAAAATGCTCCAATTCAGTCATTTGCGCATCTCATTCAACGTAAAATTGTGCAAAACATAAATAGAAGTAAATTTTTTACTGTCCTAGCTGATGAGGAACAATTTTCGTAGTGTGTGTGTTACGTTGATATTGATACTCTCACCGTCAAAGAAATTTTTTTTGTTTCGTCTCAGCAAATGATTTGACGGGAATAAAGTCTTGTAAAATTAATTGAAGAAAAAGTAACTGAGCTTGGTTTGAATACAAATAATCTAAGAGGACAGGGGTATGACGGTGCAGCAGCAATGAGTGGTGAGTTCAGCAGTGTTCAGAAAATAATAAAGGAAAAATGTTACAAAGCTATTTACACTCGCTTCTTTTTGCGTTGCTTAAATTTATGCCTTACAGACGCTTCTAAAGTTCAGAATATTCGAAATGCAATTGGAATAATATCAGAATGTTGTACATTTTTTCTTGTAAGTGTTAGGAGGACAAAAGTTCTTAGAAAAAATAGAAGAACCTTTTCCTAAGAGTAGAAAAAAAGAGATTAAAAAAGTTTGCGAAACTCGCTGGTGCCAACGGCATGATTCGGTTTTATTATTTAAAGAGATGGTAAACCCTATAATAGCAGCTTTAGAACAAACAAAATGTGAAGTTGGAGATCAGTCAGAAAAAGCTACCTTAATTCTAAACAATGTTTATAGAGCCTTTCTGGTTTCCTTTTTTGTTTCAAACAGACTATTAAGTTTAACATACAATCTTTCAATACGATTGCAGACACATGTTATTGATTTGGTGAGTGCATATATTGAAGTGAATCTATTTAAAACTAAACTTGAAGCCAACAAGAAAATGCAACATTAGAATTTCAGTAGATTTTTGAAGAAGATGTGTAGTAAGCATCTGAATCTGAGCTGGGTATTTAAATTGCTGTACCAAGAATTAACAAATTCCAAAATACAGACCAACATTCCTACTATCGACCCACAGACATATTATCACACATCCATTTTTATATCAATACCATTTTGGATGATTTAATATCAGCATTAGGAGAGAGGTTTAAATTATAAAGAAATCATATCTTCCTTGTCATGCAGACATGTAATGTGCTATATGAGAAGATAAAAGATGTAACATTTTACAAGGAAGATCTCAACGAAATCCCAATTGAGGATTTAGTAAAAGCACAATGGAATTATGGAAGTTGAAATGGCATCACAGCACAGATCGTTCAAAAAGAGCAATAGACGAACTAGTTTCTTTTTCATAGTCTGCAATTTACAAATGTTACATCTTGTTGCAAATGCTGGCAATTTTACCCGTGTCCTAGTAGAAAGAAACTTTTAAACATTAAGACTTCTGGAAACCTATTTGAGAAATACTGTGGAGATGAAAGACTTACTCTACTTGCCCTAGTCTACATTACATCGAAATATTGACGCAAAAACTTGAAGATGTTATCTCAGACTTTGCTCACTCTCATGCCCGGCGATAACAATTTAGATAAGATGATTTTAGTAATTTATATAAATTATTCCCATTTATTTTTATAAATATAATATTTGTCCTTCCACTCTATATATATATATATATATATATATATATATATATATATATATATATATATATATATATATATATATATATATATATATATATATATATATATATATATATATATATATATATATATATATATATATTCTAAATAAATATATATATAAATATATATTTATTTATCATACAGATATATATATATATATATATATATATATATATATATATATATATATATATATATATATATATATATATATATATATATATATATATATATATATATTTATATATATATATATAATACATATATATATACATATATATATATATATATATATATATATATATATATATATATATATATATATATATATATATATATATATATATATATATATATATATATATATATATATATATCTTTTGTCTGGCCCCCCCGAAAAAAATCCTGGATACGCCACTGGGTGGTAGCTATGCTAGCTGCCCACTACCACTTATCTTTTGCCAGGAATGCTAATGCATGCCTCGGAGAAGGAGTCGTGATCGCCGTAAGCGACCTTCTATCTTTTGGCGAATGTATAAATCGTATGGGTATATGGAATGTCAGAGCGATAAATGATGAGGAGAAGAGGAGAGAGGTGATGGATGTATTTAGAAAGTGTAAATTTGATTTGATCGTTGTGACTGAAACAGATGAAAAGAAAGGAAAAGGTGAAAATGAATGGGTGTGGTGTATTAGCAAAAATGTGTATGTGCTGATGTAGGAAAAGGAATGAGAGGGGGAGAGAAGGAGTTGCAATTCTGATGAGTGACCTGTGGCACAGAGCTATGGTAGATTTTGTTTGTGTGAGTACTAGAATTCTAATGGTTAAATTTAAGTATTTAAGTTTGAAAAGGTCAAGGTATATGTTGTTGTGACATATGATCCATCTGAGGGTAATGTTGAAGAGGGAGCGATTTTATGGGATAACCTGAATGATTTTTTGGATAGGGTGAGTAGAAGCTTCAGTTTGACTGTGTAGGGTGGCCTAAATGATTTGGATAGGTGATCAAGAAAAAGATGGTATAACAGGTGACTTTGAGGGTGTCGGGAGAAAATGAGAATGATAGGAAGGTGATTGATTTCTGTGAGGAGAGAGAGGTATGTGTAAGTAATACTTTCTTTAAACACAAGAGTATTCATAAGTATACTAGAGTTGGTGTAGGTAGTGATGGTAACGAAGTGAAAAGTATGATTGATTTTGTGTTGGTGAAGAAGGAGATGTTGAAGTATGTGTTGGGTGTTAAATCATTGAAGGGGTTAGGAATGGGATTATCGGATCATTATGTTGTTTTATATAAAATTATGTTAGTGGGGGCTTGGATGAAGAGGAAGGTGATAAGGAAGATTGTGGGTAGAGTTAAGAGTGAAAAGTTAAGTGAACAAGGTAATAAGGATAAGTATTAAAGAGCGCTTGCAAATAAATCAGTTGAATGTGAACAAATTTAAACAACAAATCTGAAACCAAATGAAGGAAGCGGTTGTTAGTAAAGTGGAAGAGGTATGTGGTCTCATTTTTCCTCCTACGTAAGCATCTTTTAGTATTCCTTTTATCCTACTTATATAATTCCAAACATCTGTCATCTGAGACCTCATTATTGGCTTTTAGTACATTTAACCATGCTTCTTTTTTTACTTTTAACCACTTTCATCACCTCTTCATTCCATAACACATTGTTAACATTCTTATTTCATACTTTAGCACATCCACATAATGTGGATGTGCTAAAGGAAATAAGAATGTTAACAATGTGTTATCAGTGAAGAAGTGATGAGTAATTAAAAATATGGTCATGTCTAAAAATGCTCAGATAACTGAGTGCCTCAGGAGGATAAAGAATACTAACGTAGGAGGAAAAAAGAGGTAAATAAACAGTTTGCAAGGAGGATGAATGGGGAATTACAAAGGAATAGGAAGCTCTTCTGGAAGGAAGTGCTAAAGGTTAAGAATGAGAATAAGGATAACCTGCTTAGAATAATGAATAGGGATGGTGCTTTCGTAACTGATGAAATGGATGTGAGAAGGGTGTGGAGGGAACCCTTCGAAAATCTGCATAACATTGGCAGTAAGAGAGAGGTGATAGTGTGTGGGTTTGATGGTTCAAGAAGGGATAGGTATTTTGGAGATTAGGTCATTAGTAGGAGTAATGGGGTAGAGTGAGAAAGTTGAAGATGGTAAAATCTGCAGGCATGAATACAAAATTAGTAGAATGATCAGAACAGGTCAGAGATGATGATTGAGTGGATTTGGAAATTGTGTACCAAGCTATTGTGGAGGGTATAGTTCCGAGGGATTGGATGAGAGTAGTAATACTACCCTTATATAAGGGTAAGGGGGATAAGGGTAACTGCAGGAATTATAGGGGAATTAGCTTGAGTTGTAGGAAAGATTTATGCTTGTATTTTGGTGGAAAGATTGCGTCGAGTGACTGAGGAACTGATTGGTGAAGAACAAGGTGCGTTTAGAAGTGGTAGAGGATGTGTGAATCAAATCTTTACATTGAAACAAATGATTGAGAAAATGAGAGAGAAGAAGAATAAATTGTATTTAGGTTTTATGGATTTGCAACAGGCGTATGATAAGATTAATAGGGAAGCTTTATGGCAGGTGTTAGTAATATATGGTGTTGGTGGTAGGCTTCTGAATGGAATCAAAAGTATGTATGACGATAATGAATCATGTGTAAAAATAAACGGAGTTGAGAGTGATTGGCTTAATATTAATAGCGGAGTAAAGAATAGATGTGCTATGTCTCCTTGGGTATTCAATTTACATATGGATGGGGTTATGAAAGAATTAAAGATGGGGATGGCAGGAAAACGTGTTAGAATGATGGAGAATGGAAGAGAGTGGAGCGTACCCTACCTATTATATGTGGATGATTTGGTTTTGTGTAGCGAATCTGAAGAGGTTTGAGAGAAGATTAATAGAGGGCTTTGGAATCGTGTGCAAAGGAGGATTTGAAATTAAACAGTAGATAAGAATAAGGTTTATGGTTGTGCAGGTAGAGGACAGTCCCTAGGTGTGAAGTTATGTTTAATGGTGAGAACAACTGGAGCAAGTCTGAGTTTAAATGTTTTATAATATATGTTGGATGAAAGGAACGAATGATGCAGAGTATAGTAGGAAAGTTGTGAATGGTAGGAAGGAATTGGCTGAGCAATTAAATCCTTGGGGGATGTAAAGGGACTAAGTCTTGAGTGC
>JABUQX010116788.1:0-16923 GCA_015478945.1 Trachelipus rathkii
AATGAGTTTTCTATTATTGAAAAATATCCTTTTCACTTCATGAAGATGACTATACTTGTTTCGTAGTTCTTTTCATCCTAAAAGTACCTACCCCACAGTAATACACTTAAAGAAGGGTAGTCACTACGATTTAATATTAAAATACACTTTTCTGTGGAGTAATCTGTTCTCCTTGGCTGTCTCTGTTGATTGAGGACAATATTTCTCATTCATATTTTACTCTCAAATTTTTGGCTTCTGTGGGTATATCTCATCCATCTTCTTCCCCCCTTCTTCACTCTCACCCTAAGCTTTCTAAGAGATACTGAATTTTCTGGAGTCAATATCTCTAAATTTCTTCTCTCTTAATACTTTTTATATATACATGTTAAAATATATCATAAAATCTGTAACTTTGGGTAAACATTCACAAAAAGGTTTGCTCTCGAAGCGACAAACAGCAATTTTCTCGAAATTCCTCAGATTCTTCTTCTCCTGGTTCTTCTTCTTGGTCATATATACTTATTCTCCGTATCGAATTTTTATATTTCACTATGAATACGTTTGGTGAATGCCTGTATATATTATATATATGTATACTACTATATGCTTACTTATCACATTGCTGTGATTCTTTTATTTGTAGCTATAAACTTCGCTTTATTCTCTACTCGGAGCTTATTCATCGTTGAGTCAAATTTAGCATTTTGACATTCTTTATCCTCTGAAATCCTATTTTTATTTCTATTCTTACTTCTATTTCTCATTTTTCGTGATGATCCATTTCTCGATCAGTCTAAAAAATATAGATTCTATATTAATCTTTTAATTGACATGTATTTTTTACTCAACTCTCTTCATAATTAACATCCAGACAATCTATTAAAGAAAGGGGGTTAATTCTTTATTCGTAATTATGCGATCTGTTATCGCTATCATACTTTCTTCTACTCTTCACAATTCCTTTTACCTCCCTTCCTCCTTGTGCACTCTGCTATTTCTATCAACACTCATTTTTTTTATCACATTGACATACATTTATGTGCATCTTCTGAAAAGTAATTTTGCTTACTTATCTATTTTGCTACTCTTTTGACTATTCAATCACCGAGTTATTCTCATCTCTTTTGCTATAAAGAAGAGATTGTCTATCGCTTCATTGCCTAAGACTTCTATATATTCGTTAACAGTGGTGTGGGGAGGTCGTTGTTTCCTCTTGTTCCTACCCAAAATATTTCAATAACGCATAGTAATATCTTCTGGTCTCTTCTTTCTATTTCTATTATGAGTGTTAAAATAGACAGAAAGCTATTCTAAAACTTTGATAAATCTCGTCTGTTCAACACATTAGGACTTATTCTTCTAGATTTGGAACATTGTTTTCACATCAGAATGGTTGAATGTAGTTTCTTAGAGAGTCATTTTTCACTAGAGTCTTCCTCTTAATGTAGTAATATGAAATGATTTGTAGTTCCATTGTCCCTCGGAGAAAATTACTAAAGATGTCTCTGTGTTTACACACCTACTTGCTCTATACTCTTTCTGTTTAAGGTATTTTCCTTGGTATTCCCGCAATATGTATACTGATCAATTTTTCCAGATGCAGGCACAAGTATAGTGATTACAAAAGTGCTCATTTTTCTCTAGAGGCCTGTCAATAGATAAGTGGAATTAACTAAGGGTTCATGGAGAGTATCATTTATAGAGGCACCCTCGCTAATATATAATTCATTTTACCAAAACCATTTTGGCGATTGTTCTGGTTCTCACACAATAGAACTAGCCTTATGTTATTACATAAAATTGTTTATGGAGCCTTCTATAGCCTCTTGATCAGAAGAAGTTATCATGTTTTTTCTTTGCTAATTATGCAGGATTATTAGTACAATAATCGTGGACTATTCATATGTTCGATCAAAAACTACTAATCTGTTGATCTATGTTCTTCTATCCGCATGATGATCATTTGTTAATAAATTCTGTTTGGGGATTCTTTGCATGCTCATTTCACTCTGTTGGGAGCGTCACTTTCACTTAGAAATTACCCTCATGATGTGATCTATATATTCCTGGTTCTTCTAACATGCCATTAAAGACGCATCTTCCTGCGAAGGTTCCATTCTTATCACAGGGATAATGTTGTCATTGAAACATCATTCTTCTACTGATGAATTATCCAAATCTTCTTCAATCATCAAGATCCTGAAAGACATCATATCAATATACCAACCAAAGTCATTATAATACTATTGGCGGTAATCTCTGAAGGAATATCTTGCATCGATATAACATATAAATCATTTCTGAAGGGATATATTGTCTCTTTGACATACTGTAAAAATATCACTTAGGTTTTCTAATGTTTGAGCACTTTCATTGCTTATCCAAGGCACAGTGGCCATTCTATATCGATATGGTTCTTCAATAACAATATCTTCATTGTTTCTGTTGCTAGAATTAGTCCTCGTTTGCTCCTCTAAATAGTACAATTTGGTTTGAATGAGCAGATAATACTCAACCAGCTTCCTCAATATTTGTATATAAGGAGGCCAGTCGTTGCAACCTCCTTTCGTCTTCTTCTTTATCTTCCTCTTTTCTCCAAGACGATGAGTTATTTGTTGTAGTTTATCAATTTATTTAGGATGAAGAGGAATAAATATTCCTATTTTTTTCAAAATTAAAAACTATTCTTTAAAAATATTCACACTCTAATTTTTCAAAAGTTTTTAGCATTTTTTCTAATCCTTGTTAAGTAACTTTTCAAAAATACAGTCACTAAAAATTGTTCCATTTTTTTCAAAGTTTATAGCATTTTTCTATTGCTCTTGTTAAGTAACTTTTTCTAAAAGTCTTTTCAGTCTAAACTGATGCTTTTAAAAATATTTTTTTATTTAAACACCAAAAAAAATATCCACAAGTAAATGAATTGTAGTTAAATATTATAAAGTGTTCACACTTTTTATATCACTTTATCATCTACATTACTATTGCTTCATCTTAAGATCGGTACTAATTATAATTTAATTACGATGTCTACCTCACTTAACTATTAAACTCTTTTTTATTACTTTGTTTATTACTTTTCTAAGTTTCACAAAAATGGGAACTGTGTTCTCTTCCCTATTAGAACAAAAAATTATGAGTTTATCAGAACGAAATTAATTTTTCACTAATTTTCAATTTCATTTGATCGACTCGTCAATTTGTAGACAAATGATTAATTTTACACACATTAAAAAAAAATATTAAAAAAAATTATTTTAATCATTTTAATCAAATAATTCCATCTCATTGAGTCGAAAAACTATTCAAACCAAAAAAAAAAATATAAATATATTTTTTTTCTGAAGTCTTTGCTCACAACAATGTTTATTTATTAATCTATAAAACTATATATAAAAAAAAATAGAATATAGAAAATGTTCTCAAAAGGTGAACTTTTAACTTTAGGCTGTTCTAAAGTTCTTTTTGTTCTTCAAAGGTGAACTATGTTCTTCAGTGAACTATGTTCTTCAGTGAACTATGTTCTTCTAAATTGGATCAGTCAATCTATGCACTGAAATCTCCAAATTCTGTAAATACACTTCTGTTGTGTTCAAACCCTTTTCTCTAGAAGTTTTGTTTCACTTGGACTTGTCCTTAAATATTCTCTAGGTAAGGTTTTCAACCTATTTTCTGTTCTGACTCATGTGTGCAGTGATGCTGTTTGTTCTAGTGTTTCTGGAGAAGAACCTGTCCTGCTAATGACCTGTGTTCTCCTATGACCTGTGTTCTCTTGTGACCTGTTTGTGTTCTGCGGTCAAGGGTCAAAAATAGAACCATTTCTTGTTCTATGACCTTTTAACTTGTTCTGATGACCTTTTTCCTATAAGGTCCTTTCTAACTTTTATATTAATTACAACACTGTAAATTATATAAAAAAAAACTATTTATATTTTTATATGTAAAAAATACAAAAAAAAAATATATCACTTTGCATTTTTAGCCACACAATTAAAAAAAAAGAAAATAATTTTTTACAGGTCGAGGGTCATTTCTCAAAATTTTGGTTTTGTTTTTTACTATTTTCAACGAAAATAATTTTTACAGGTCGAGGGTCATTTCTCAAAATTTTTGTTTTGTTTTTACTATTTTCAACGAAAATACTTTTTTATTATATATACTCGATTCGCGACATATATATACATAATCAAAAAATCAAAAGTAAATAATGGTTAAAAATTAAAATAAATGCATAAAATCAATTAAAAATATGCATAATAAAACAAAACAAAAGAAAATAGAACAAAACAAAACAACTCAAAACAACACAAAACAACACAAAACAACACAACCAGAATATATATATAATGTATGTGTGTTTGTGTGGTGTGTTTTAAAGCATATAGAAGCAAGAAACATGAATAATGAAAGCTTGCAAAAACGAATAGACTTGAGCACTATGTCAAGTTCAATATTTTATCGGTCAATGTTATACTCAAAGTCAACGTCTCAAGGCTGTCTTTGTTTATTTCCGCATTCAGCGTCTTTTTTCCCTCTTACTATTTTACTCTCACAATTTCTCATTCAAGTCTTTAGTGAGTGAGTGAGTATACTATTTTGCTGATTCGGATTTCATTGAGTCTCTGATTCCCCCTCAATAAATGTAAACTAGATACATCACCTTCTCGATCTACTAATTTCTTTTTTTATCTCTCTAACTCACTTCTTATTGAAGTTTTATTGGGACTGTCTGTATGTTTATGCTTACTGATCTTCCTAATTTTTTAACTAACTCTAGTTTCGTTAATTTTTATAATTAAGGAACCCGGTTTTTTTACTAAAATGATTCTCTAATTCTATCCATCATCATTTAGTTAAAATATAAAAAACTTATTCATACTAAGTCCCTAATTAATCTAATCTTACAAGTTGCTCGTTACTCTTTCTTTCTATTGTCTTTTTTCTTATAAAAATCTTTCCTCTTCACTAGGACATCTCTAAACAAAAAAAATGCAATCAGAAAATTCTTTTATAGTTTTTTATGGTAGTTTTGCTTTAAAAAAAAACAAACAACAAAAAAAAACAATAATAAAATAATTTTTAACAACTGTGATAAATTGGTTCACACTTCTTTGTGAAAAATTTAACTTCTATTTTTATAAAAATAATAAAAGAAAACTAAAATTTTTTCTATTTATTTTTACACTATCTCTATAATAAAAGTAGCCCTTTTTTTTTCTTATGGCTTTTTTATATTGATTTTCTTGTCAATACAGCTTTTTCTTGAGCTGTTTATTGTAGTGAGAAGCATTAACAGATATGCTTTACTAATGTAATAAAACACCTTTTATGTGTTTTCTTATCGAAGTTATGGTACAAGACGTCTATTAAATATATTAACGCTTCGCAACATTAATATAAAAGTAATACCATTCGTTTAGCTAACTCTCCCTCTAATTATACGCTTTATACTTTTATGTAAGCTTTTTCTCTTTGTAACTTAAAAACTAATAATTCTTCTTTGTATCTTACCTTTTTACTACGTATAGAGCAGAAGTTCTGGTCCGAGAATTCAACTGGAATTTTCTTGTTCGTACACAGGGTTTCATCTACTGAACATTGGACACCTTGGCAATATGGTACGTATTTGGCCTTGGTTGTGTTTCCTAGAGCATTCCTAGTGCCGTATTGTCAATTATCTTCGTCTCTCTCTCTTTCGGAGCTCATTTGTCGAAGATGGTAGTTAACTACTTATATAGAAACCATTCTTATCCTTCGTCTCCTCTTCCGGCACTCTATTCCGTCGTAAGGGGTGGTAGTACGCCACTTACAGGAACATATCAACTCTCTTCGTCTCCTCTTCGGAGCCTTCCTTGCGAAGCGTTGCATAGTAGCCCTATACTCATTTGGTATAATGCACACTTGAGGTGATAACTTGCTGACCTATCACTTTTCTATTTCCTGATTTAGCTCTCTGCAGAGCCTATCTGTTTGCGTTGTTTTTCAATCTCTACTCTTCCACTCGTTAGAATTACCTGGTAGCTTGTTTTAATATGATCCGTCAGATCTTTCCTTAAACTCTTTATTCTACCATACTTTTCTATAAATTCAGTAACTAGATCCAAAAACTAGATGAATCAAAACCTAATGAACAAACTCGATGAAAAAAAAATACCTGTATATACTATATAACAACGAAACATAATATAAATCCCTGAAAATCTTTTTAAAATTAATAATTTTTTACTAGAATACTCAACTATCTTGATAAAATTTAATTAGTGTTACATTTTTAAATATCTAAAGATTTACAAGGATATTATAATCTATATTTTTACGTCCAAGATAAAAATCATTTAATTACAATCATGATTATTATTACCATCTAAAATATTTCTTTAATCATCGTTTACTATAATTTTTAAAAAATGAATTCTTTAATCTTAACATGTTTAGGCAAATTATATTATCTTCAAATATAAAATTACATAATATATCATTGTCATTTTTCATCTTTCCATTAATTATTAAGGATTCAAGGATCTATTAGAGTTTTAAATATTAATGTATTATTATTAATTACTATTATATTATTATTATTATTATTATTTATATTATTATTATTATATTATTCATATTTACCTTTATTATTATTATTATTATTATTATATTATTATTATTACTCTTGATGCCTATCGTCAATGATTGCATTGTTATTCTTACTTATTGTTAGCATTATTTAAGTATGAACAATATACTTTGGCATTGCATCCATACTTTCTTCTTTTCTTACCATCTTTAATAACACTTTATCTTCTGAATTATAATTAGAACTTTCATATCTTCTATCACTATCATATCTTGGTTAATTATACTAGTTAGTTTATACAAGTAATGTTATTGTCATTTACGTATTACCTCTGCTCCTTGACCAAAACTCTCAACAGCCTAGCTTCACATTTTTGGCTGTAAATAATTTATTTCCCTGTCTTTTATAATTCATTTCTTGTTTAAATGATAAAATAAAATTAAAGAAATTAAATATATAATAGTATTCGTAATCTTCATTATGTATAATTTTCATTATACCATATATTTATATATTTATCTTCATAAATATATTTTTTTTATTTATCTAAGGATATGTCTTCCCATTATTTCTTAAATGACACTTTTCTACTAAATTTTAGGTTGGACTATGTTTTTTCAACCCTCTCCTGATTAATCTAATATTATTCGAAACTTCTATATTTCATCTCCTCTCTGACTTTACGGCTAACTAATATCCTAAGCTTCTCGAATACGACTTGCTTATCCCATTGTCTTATTGTCCGACTGATACGATCTAAGATTGGTCATTGCTCTTTATAAAACATCTTGCTCCAACTCAGTCTCTCTTCCTCTCCATTTTACATCTCGTTCTTTCTGTCTTTCTCTGTCTTTCTCTCTGTCTTTTTAGGAGTACTCCTTAAAAAAGGGTTCTTATGGGGATAGCAATGATATTCTTTTGGATTTTCAATGTGGGGTTCTCCCTAAGGGTCTTTCTCATAGGGATCTTTGTGGCGGGTCCCTTGTGCTAAAAGCCATCGAGATTTGTTTTAGGATCGTAAAGCGACAGGCTTTTTGAGTTAAAAGAAGTAAACTAAGATTTTCTAATACATGAATATAGTTGGAATGTTATGATAGTGTGGCCAGAAAGACTCAAAAGAAGCCACAAAGTAAGATTTTTATGCTGCTTGACTCGACTAAAATGGAATTTTAAAGTCTCTTTGATTTCAATTTTAATTATTATACATACATTACTTTTTATTATATATATATACTAATCTTACTTATATTATTATTTACTATAATATATTTATATATTATATATATATATATTATATATACTATCATATTATATATTATATATATATCTTATCTATATCTTATTATTATATATTATATATCTACATGTATAGCATCCTCCATTCGAAAAAAAGGGGCGGACTACTGGATGCGGATGTCGTTGAAGTGTGGAATTGCGGGATCGCGGATGTTAACTCTTTAATGCGGATGTCATGCTTAGATGCGGGCTCGTCACTATACATCTGCTAATATAATATATTTATATATATTTTATACTTTATTTATATATATTATCTATTTACTTTTCTATTACATTATCTACTATATTAATACTATATCTATATCTTCTTCAATATCTTTACTTCTATATCCTATATCTTTTTATATTTACTTCTTCATATTCATTCATGTCTATTTTACTATATATATATATATACTTATATTTTATTTTATTTACTTCTATTATTATTACTTATATAATATAGTATATAAAGTATATATATAGTATTATAAGTATTATCTTGTATTATTAGTTAATTGGTTGATCTTTTATTTTATTATTATTATTAATTATTCGATTATTATTATTTATATTTAATTTATTTAATTATTTATATTAATTAATTTAGTTTTAACTTGCTCTATGATTGAGATAAAACATTTTTTTGGGCAAAATGGATTTGTTTCACAACATACTGCTATGCATATATGCCATGAAGCAGTATGATTTTCTTAAAGGATCATTTATACTTACTCTAGTGTAAATATAACAGATTAACGCGGGTTATCATATTATTATAAAATAATTTATCAAAACGAGATCAAACTTTACATGATTGGTATTCAACATAAACTTATTTCATAACTATTCCAAGAAATATAGTTATCTTAATTAAATGACTAACAAGCTCAATTTCTTAAGCTATAATTTGATATTTATCCTTATTATAGGAATATTAATATAGGTAAGGTGATTATAAGATAAATATTTTTGCTGATTAATATATATAATTTATGATATATATGGCTATAATATACAATTTTATAATTATTAATATTAATTAGATTATAATTGTTGTTATTTTTCAATTATCAATTAATTATTTTTGCTTAACTATTTTATTTTATTATTATTATTATGATTATTATATTATTATTTATTTAGATTCTAATGATTTGTCATCATGATTAAACATTATTATTCAATTATTTATATATTAATTATTTTAATATTATGATTATTTAATTTTTTTTATTATTTTTTTTATTTTTATTATTTTTATAATTATTTTTATTAATTTTTAATTATTTTTATATTTTTATTATTTTTATTAATTTTTATTATTTTTATTATTTTTATTATTTTTTTTATTTTTATTATTATTATTAATTTTTATTATTAATTATTATTTATTATTATTATTATTATTATTATTATTATTATTATTATTATTATTATTATTATTATTATTATTATTATTATTATTATTATTTTTATTATTTGATTATTATATTATTATTATTTATTATTTTTATTATTTTATTATTTTTATTATTAATTATTTTTATTATTTTTATTATTTTTATTATTATTATTATTATTACAATAATCCCTTGTAAGATTATAAGAAAATTAAAATCAAGAATATTAGAAGCTATGGAACTAATGCTATTCGTTGAAAATAAGCTAGATTTAAGCCTTTTAAGATTCCTCTAGAATTCAAAAGACATATTTGTCTCATTACCATATCTACATTAATTCAAATTCCCTTAAATTTCCTCTTTAATAGGTAAGGTTGCTTCACTCGTCTTATCATAGGCGTAATATATGTTTGGTCAATAAAATTTCATAACAAGGTTAATGAAATTCTCAGATGAAAGGGTCATGCCCCCTCCCCCTTTTCAGCTAGAATTCTTTAGTAACGCCATCTTATATTACGTTTTTTTTAAAGAACAATATCGTTATTACGAAGAAAAAGATTTCTGAAATTTTGTGTTACACAGCTAATATTTTCAGTTCAATATAAAAAACTTTTAAATTTTTATTTTTATACATTCTCGTAAAACCTCATTTTCAGGAATTTTCTCACTTATTTCACTCACCACGCAATGAAGTGCTAAGCTCATTCTTTACGTATGTGTTACTAATGATGTCAGATAAACTTTTCCTTCCTTTATTTAATCCTTTCCATTCTTAATATGTATATATATATATATATCAGTAGCGGCTCGTGAACCGAAAACATGGGGAGGCACTTAAAAATAAAAAAAAAATAATATATATATATATATATATATATATATATATATATATATATATATATATATATATATATATATAATATATATATATATATATATATATATATATATATATCTTTTCATATATATATATATATATATATATATCTTTCTTCTCTTTCTTAACCTCTTTCTCTCTCAGTAATATTGTCATGTAACATCCACATCCACATCCCGCATCCGCGAACATCCGCACATTATTAAAGATCCGCATCCGCATCCGCATCCGCAAGCATCCGCATCCGCATCCGCGCTTTGCCCTGCGGATGTTGCGCGGATCTTTATTGTCGAGATTTGATGAAATAATAAAAATACTTAAGATAAATCTGAAAATGAAAATGAAAATGAGTTGAAGGCAATTCAAAAATTCCATGGCTATCAGACTTTCCAACTCAGATGGAATGGTGCACTTCATATATGCGGAAAAAATGGTGACCTCTACTTTGTACCATATGCCGAATCATTATTCCAAAGCTGGCATTCTTACTAATGTGGAAGAAAATGACATTATATCACACTGCATTAAGCTTTGAAACCATTTTGAAGAGGTAAAAAAAAAAAAAACAGCGCCTCTACAGCTTATTACGATATGGCTACCATTAATCACTATGGGAGGCATTTGTGACATCTTAAATGAAAAATTGGTTTAAAAAAAAGAATAAGTGCAATGCTTAAATGAAGACTGAAAAACAACTTTGGTTCTACTGGAAATTAATGACCATACTATTGCAACTTACTTAGATCTCATTATAAAGGCAAGTTTTTGTAACACAATATTAGAACAAGTTAAATCGTCCCTTTGTTTGTGTTGCAGTTAAAAAACTTCAATCAATTTGGTTGTCAATTCGCCACCCATTTTAAAAGAAATCTACAATCTCACCTTCTACAAATAATCAATAAAGAGATTCACTGGAGAGAAAATTTATACAGTCCAAATAGTAGGAAGTGAGAAGAAACACACACCTGTACTAAGATGTAATTGGAAATGATTAGAAAACTATCACCAAAAGAAAAAACGAAGCTGAATACTAAATGATGATCCTCCTATCATCTGGTGGAAAGTTAAGCAAAATGCTTACCCACGCTTGCAGGAAATACTTGGCCTGTCCCCCAACTAGTATTCCAAGTGAGAGAGTATTTAACAATGCTGGGCTAAAATATGATGAAAAGAGAAACACTCACATCAAAAGGCAAGTCTCTGTGTTTCTCAACAACTACTATGTTTAGATATTGCATTCATAGCGTATATAATCCATTGTAAATCTGCTGGGGCACAGGGGTTGGAGAATGAGGTTGATGGGCTGCATTGAGTTTAGTTGAATCCCTCACAGAGCAATTATCCTAATGAGTTGTGGCTAACACTCGATATATGTATATATATATATATGCTCTCTCTCTCTATAACTAACCTTATATAAATATATATATATATATATATATATATCTTTCTGCTCTTATATATATGGTATATATATTATATATATATCTATACACATATATATATATATATATAAATATAACAAATATATACTTTTTATATATATATATATATAGCATATATATATATATGTAATAATAATAATAACAACATATATATATATATATCAAACATCCATCACATCCGCATCCATGAATAATGTGTTTTAAATCAACCGCATCCGGATGCGGATGAAACAAACATCTGCTATCATAATATATATATATATATGTATATATATATATATATATATACTAACTCAACTATATATATATATATATATATATATATATATATATATATATATATATATATATATATATATATTTATTTAAATATATATATATATATATATATATATATATGAAAATGGGATACAAATGTATGTAAAGTACTCACCAACTATAGCTACTTGAAAAGAAGATCAATTCTTTCCTTTTCTTCTGCGAACTTATTTATAATATTTTCATACCAGGATGGATGATTTGATAACTTAATTAAAAGTTCTGTTTTCTATAGGCTATGGAAAGTAAGGCCAAATTTGACAGTCTGTCCTGACTCATCGTGCTTCGGAGGGATGTCTTTATACGATTTAGGCAAGAAAAACTCCTTTCAACAGATGCCGTTGTTGCTGGAATTGTGACGATCAGACTAAAAAGTCTATAAGATTCAGGAAACCCATCTTGTGAATCACGGCGGTTTTTAAAATAGTTTGAATGCCTTTGTTCCGAAAGAGATTAGCATTTGTTTGGTCATAAATCACGGTTAATTCATTACGCAAAAATGATCTGTCAAAAAAGATACCATATGTGGCCATTAAAAAATCTAAGGCTTCTTCAGGAAACTTGTTTTGGAAGCTAGAGAATTTTGTGGGATTCCCTAACTGTAGGAATTTTAAGGCCGATAAATTTGAGAATCTTGCCCTCATCTGAATGATGATATTATCAATTATTTCATAAAGGTTTCTCTTATAATGGCTTGACAATACTGATTCTTCTCTCTCTCTCTCTCTCTCTCTCTCTCTCTCTCTCTCTCTCTCTCTCTCTCTCTCTCTCTCTCTCTCTCTCTCTCTCTCTCTCTCTCTCTCTCTCTCTCTCTCTCTCTCTCTCTCTCTCTCTCTCTCTCTCTCTCTCTCTCTCTCTCTCTCTCTCTATATATATATATATATATATATATATATATATATATATATATATATATTTTCTTTATATATATCTCTCTCTCTCTTTCAAATATATACTGTCTCTCTCTCTCTCTCTCTCTCTCTCTCTCTCTCTCTCTCTCTCTCTCTCTATATATATATATATATATATATATATATATATATATATATATATATATATATATATATATATATATATATATTAAATAAGGTTTTGTTTTATTTAATTTAAAATATATATATATTTTTCTTTATTTTATTTTGTTTCACATATTTATTGCAAACTGGCAACTCTATTTATGAGTAGTGTTGCCAATTTTGGGAGGAGTTATTTTATGACGTTTTCGAAAGGAGGCCTTGTGGAAAAATCCTCAAAATAGACAAAATAAGAATACAGTTTCTTTTACGTTGCCATGACAACCAGTGTTTTGAAAGCATTATAATTACGCTCTCTACGGAGGCACAAATCGAAATTCCTCCAGTCAATGATCCTTATGAAAAATAATGTTTCGGAAGAAAATAAATGATTTTAATGTAAAATTAGCGTCCTTGTATAACATTTTAAACATTATTTTAATAGTAATAAATAGTAATTTGAATTTTTTACATTAGTTGTTTTATTTTGCTTTTATTTTTTTAAGGGGAGCACAGGCTCTTGTGTTCTCTATATTTCGCCCAATATATATATATATATATATATATATATATATATATATATATATATATATATATATATATATATATATATATATATATATATATATATATATATATATATATATATATATATATATATATATATATATAATATATATATATATATATATATATATATATATATATATATATATATATATATATATATATATATATAAACTTAACATATATATATAAATATATAAATATATAATATATATATATATATATATATATATATATATATAAAAACAATAACATATAAAAACATATAAAAAATCAAACAAAAAGCTTTATAGTATCAAAAATAAAGAAGGGGAGGTACTTACATCACAGGAAGAGGTAAATGAGAGGTGGACTGAATATTTTGGAGAACTCTAAATGTAGAAGAGAGGCAATATGTGGGAGAGGAGATGGAAGGGGTGAATCCGATAACGATGGGAGAATATGAGGAAGCTTTGTCAAAAATGAAGAAAGGAAAAGCGCCGGGTGAAGATGGAATTGCGATAGAGTTGATAAGGGAAAGGAAGGAGGAGAAGAATTGAAGAAGAAAATAGTGGAACTTTTTAATAAATGCTGGATGGAGGGTGTAGTTCCCGGTAGATGGGGAGAATAGTTGTTTTGCCCATTTATAAGGGAAAAGGTGATACTGGAGATTGTGGAAACTATAGAGGAATAGCTTTATTGGACAATATAGCGAAAAAGTGTACGAAAGGATTTTAGAAAGAAGATTAAGAGGAGTGATAGAGATACAGTTGGGAGAGGAACAATATGGGTACAGGAAGGGCAGGAGTACTTCGGATCTGTTGTTTGCTTTAAGAATAGTGTTGGAGAAGAGCTGGGAATTTAATAAAACAGCATATATAGCCTTCTTGGACCTAAGAAAGGCATTTGACTCGGTACCCAGAGCCAGACTTTGGAGGATGTTGGGGGAAGTGTACGGAGTGGAGGAAAAGACTGAGGAGAGCAATAAAAAGCTTGTATAGCGTTTGTGAGTGTAAATTGAGAACTGGATGTAAAAATGAGAAATGGTTTGAGGTGGGGACGGGAGACAGGGTAGTGTCCTGTCTCCCTTACTCTTTATAGCTTACTTAGATGTAGTAATCAGAAAGGATGGTGATATAATGGTGTATGCGGATGATTTGGCATGTTGGAGTTGGGAGGAGGGAGTATTGAGAGGACTCATGGAAAGTTTTGACAGAAATTTGAAGGAGATTGGTTTAGAGATGAATACAGAAAAGACAGTGATAATGAGAGTGGGTAGAGAGGATGAGGGAGAGGTGGAGATCGTCATTGATGATGAAAGATTGAGAAATGTGGATCAGTTTGTTTACCTGGGTGGTGTATTTACAAGCAAGGGAGGATGTGTACGGGAAGTGGAGGCAAGAATGGAAAAATACGGAAGAACAATGAGAGCGTTATATCCAATTATGAAGGATCGGGTGATGGATATAAAAGTGAAGAAGATTATATTTGATAGCATACTGGTACCAACATTGACATATGGAGCAGAAACATGGAGCATTACAACAAGAGAGGAAAAAAGGATCGAAGCTGCTGAAATGAAGGTGTTGAGGACAATAGTGGGAAAGACGAGGAGAGATAGAGTGAGAAACGAATGGGTTAGAGAGAGAGTTGGTGTGGTGCCTGTGTTGAACAGGATAGATTCAGCGAGACTGAGATGGTGGGGGCATATAGTAAGGATGCCGGGAGAACGAGTCGCGAGTAGAAGGTGGTGGTGGAGAGTGGAGGGAGTAAGGCCGAGAGGAAGACCGAGGGGAAGATGGAAAGATTGCCTGGAGAGAGCCCTGAGAAGACATGGACTGCCCGCGATGCGCCAGCTGATGGAGGATGGTATACTTCTGGAAAGGACTGCGTGGAAATTGATGCCATCTCCGCTGACAGGCTGTAGGCCTCTTAGAAAGGAGGAGGCAATATGAACGTAAAGTAAAATAAATATATATTTATATATATATATATATATATATATATCTCATATATATAAAACTAGATATATATATATACCATATATATATATATATATATATATATATATCACTATATATATATATATAAATTCAAGAAGGAGAATTTTGAAAGTTTTCAAGATTCTTCGTAGATCTCCTTGGAAGAACGAAAACTTTTATTTAAGAAAAAATGAAATGAAGAAAATGAAAACAAAAGTTTTCCCATAATAATAATAATAATAATAATAATAATAATAATAATAATAATAATAATAATAATAATAATAATAATATAAATATATATATATATAATAATAATAATAATAATAATAATAATAATAATAATAATAATAATAATAATAATAATAATAATAATAATAATAATAATAATAATAATAATAATAATAATAATATGTAATATAAATAATACTGGTTGTAATAATATATGATAATATATAATAACAATAATTATAACAATAATAATGGCAATTTTAGCAATAATAACAATACTGAATAATAATTATAAAGCAAAGAAAGAAGAAAGAAAAGAAAAAAAAAGAAGAGGAAAAGAACACAAAAGAAGAATAAAACCAAGAAAATAAATAATAAAAGAGAGAAAGAAGAATAATAAGAAGAAAGAAGAAGAAGAAGAAGAAAGAAAGAAGAAGAAGAAGAAGAAGAAAGAAGAAGAAGAAGAAGAAGAAGAAGAAGAATTAAAGAAAGAAAAAGAAAGAAAGAAAGAAAGATTGAAAGGAAGAAAGAGAGAAAGAAAGAAAGAAAGAGAGAAATAAAGAAGAAGAAAGAGAAGAGAAAGAAGAGTAAAGAAATAAAGAAAGAGGAAAGAAAGAAAGAAAAGAAAGAAAGAAGAAGAAAGAAAGAAAGAAAGAAAGAAGAAGAAAGAAGAAAGAAGAAGAAGAAAGAAAGAGAGAAAGAAAGAAAAGAAAGAAAAGAAAGAAGAAAAGAAGAAAGAAAGAAAAAAGAAAAGAAAAAGAAAGAAGGAAGGAGGAAGGAGGAAGGAAGAAGATGGTAGTAAGCAGGAAGGAGGAGGAGGAGGAGGAGGAGGAGGAGGAGGGGAGGAAGGAGGAGGAGGAGGAGGGAGAAGAAGAAGAAGAGGAGGAGGGAGAGGGAGGAGGGAGGAGGAGGAGGAGGAGGGAGGAGGAGGAGGAGGGGAGGGAGGAGGAGGAGGAGGAGAGAGGAGGAGGAGGAGGAGGAGGAAGGAAAGGAGGGAGAGGAAGAGAAGAAGAAGAAGAAAGAAAGAAGAAAGAAAGTAATAATAATGCTTTATAATAGTGGCAATAAGTATATAATAGTAATAATATTAATAATAGTAATAAAAAAAATGAAATAAAAATAAAAATGAAATTAAAATTAAAAAATAAAAATAAAAATTAAAATAAATAAAAAGAAAATAAATAATAAAAATAAAAATAAAAAGTAAATAAAATATAAAAATAAAAATAAATAAAAATAAAAATAAAAATGATAATATACACAATTTTTGAAACGCGTTT
>JABUQX010116789.1:0-2500 GCA_015478945.1 Trachelipus rathkii
ATCCCCACTAATTAAAAGAAATGGTTACACAACTTCCTATCAGGGAGAACAGCCCAAATACAGATCAACAACAATAAATTACGAACAGTAAATATCAAAAACGGTGTACATCAAGGAGCGGTCCTATTCCCTACCTTATTTAACTTTTTCACAGCTTACCTACCAAAACAGCAAACACACCAACCAAATAAAACAACCCATGCAGATGACATCACCATAAGCCACCACACACCAGAACCTAAACACAGCAGTATCTTCTGACCCAACAATATATCAACCAAATCCAAACTTGGCTAACTGACAACAGAATGTCTGCATTACCTAATAAATCATCTATTACATTAATTACAACAGACCGACGACTTGGTACTACCAGCCCCCAAATATTCATAAACAACATAGCTATCCCACTAAACAAAACATCTAAAATTCTTGGAGTAGCACTGGACACATATTTAACCTTCACAAAACAAATTGAAAAAATTTCAGCAAATATAAAATTAAACATACTTAGAACCATAGCTGGCACCCATTATTAAGCAAGAGAAACATAAGAAAACTTCAAACCACCCAAAACAAGATACATAATTATAACAGGATGAACAACTACAACTCCATAAAAACACTTACTGGAAGAAACAAAAATATTACCCCATAGATAAACATTTACAAATGATAGGCACACAGTTCTGGTCTAAAACACAAACACCTCAACACCCATGCCGCACTGCACTTTTCAACCTTACTAACCACAGGTTAACGCAACCTCCTCCTTCCCCAGCCTTATTATACAAAAAAATTCTTAACAACAAACGGGTCCCCCCCCCTCACAAGGCAACACCACATACAAAACAAATACACACCTCACCGAAAATTGTTTTAAAAACTGACAACCAAACAATATACTAAATGAATATCCACCAAAAATTGCATTTGAAATCGAGTATCTTCATGTAACATCATCTGTCCTGTAATCATCTTTGGCCAAGCTAAGGTGCGGCCACCACCCAAACCTGCAATACTACAAATATCGGTTTAAACTTAACCAGACCTCATCAAACATCTGCGCAAAATGCAACCAGGCCCCGGTCGGCATGTCTTCTTTTCACAAACCAATCATTCGTCATAATTACCACCACATCACCTAGTTAACTATTTTTATATTTTAATGATATATATATATATATATATATATATATATATATATATATATATATATATATATATATATATATATATAATATATATATATAATATAAAATAAATATAATATTTATATATATATATATAATATATATTATATATTTATATATTAGTATATATATATTATAAACCGTGGGATGAAAAATCATCAAATTTTATAAGTTTTTAAAAGGTAGGAATTCGGAGTTTCTAAAAATATATACGCCCAGCTACTCAACAAGTATAATAGTTTTTTGCATTTTGATTCCTCATAGAGCTACAGGTCTTTTCTCTCCCCTCTCATATAATTCCACAGATTTAAAAATGTAGTTAAAAACTTCAATTAATATATATATATATAATATATATATATATATAAATAATATTATTATATATATATATATAATATATATATATATAATATATACTATATAGTATATATATAATATATATATAATATAATACACATATACAAAATATATATAAAAAATTAAAATATATATATATATATATATATATATATATATATATAATATATATATATATATATATATATAATATATATATATATAATAATATATATATATATATAGGAGTAATATTCAAATTCTTGGGTAAGTATATAAATATAAAATATGTTTCCGTACATTTTTTCTCAGTGTATTATGCAATAATTACTTTCAACAGCAACTTTTAAAAGTTGATAATTCCATTATATATATAATATATATATATATATATATAATATATATATATATATATATATAAAAAAAAATTTTATATAATATATTATATATATATATATATATATTATATATATATATGTTAACAAATTCAATGCCTAATTGAAATGGCAGTGTGATAGGTCATTCAAAACCCTAAAAATAAAAAAAATAATAAGGCGGTGGTCTTCAAACACTTACGCGGACATCTGCTAGGGCCCAGGTTCACAATCCCAGCAGTGTGAAATTACTGAAGGGGTTTTTTTGGAATATTATATCTCAGTTGTATATGCAATATATATATATATATATATATAAATATATATAAGTCATTATATATATATATATATATATATATATATAAATATATATATAATGGGAAATGAAAAGTTTTTCTAATATAGATTACTATTGCTTATCAGATTTCTTTGCGCAAAGCAAAATTACTTATTTTTTTTTTTAAGTCTTTTGATATTTATTTGATATATAAAAACATGATTAATGGTTTATTATTATTATTATTATTATTATTATTATTATTATTATTATTATTATTATTATTATTATTATTATTATTATTATTATTATTATTATTA
>JABUQX010116789.1:10000-17500 GCA_015478945.1 Trachelipus rathkii
TGACACTTGCTGGCCCCCTATAGGGACAGCAACATTAGTGGATGTTTGCTTCAAGAAGTAATCCAACGAGAGATTGAACAAAACAGCCAAGAGAGGGTCCCCTTGCAGAACGCTTCTGCCCTGCTTTACCCAACCTATACCTACCCGAATATGGGTCTCTTGATACACCAATCTTAGGTAAGCAAATAGCGAGGGGGCCAACCCTAGCTCCCCAAGAGAGAAAGAAACCCTTCGTGCGAAACCGAGTCGAAGGTAAGCTTGAAGTCGATGAAAGTGACATACAAGCCGCACCTCCGCTCAAACCTTGTTTCTAAGACCTTCTGCAGAAGGTAAATATTTTGGGATGTAGACCGACCCGATATGAACCATGTTTGAAAAGGGTTGTGGTTAACCGCCCCCAATCTTCTAGCTAGGATCTTGTGGAGTGGCCGTACAACAACAGGAAAGACACAGATCGGTCGGAAGTCAACAAAATCCACAGGCTCGGAAACCTTGGGAACGAGCTTGACTCGCCCCCTCAGGAACCCGGCTGCGGTTATACTAGAAGGCCATTAAGGATATTTAGGAAATCCCCCCCGCCTGAAGTTCTCCCAATCTTGGAAGGAAATTCCATCAACTTCTGAGGCACCGCCCCTGCTGAAAGCCCCCATCGCCCACTTGAGCTCGTCGACAGAGATCCATTCGTCAGCAAACGACAGAGCCTCAGCATTCTGGACAACCGACATAATGGCGCTGTCTACCAACCCCGGTAACTCGACGTGACGCTTCAGGTATTCGCGCCACTCCTGACACACAGTATCAGTGGCACCTGATGTTTCACGAAAGTTTCCCTGTCCGTGACAAAGCTTAGCGCCTTCGCCTTATCACGGTAATACAGGGGTTCGAGCTCAGCATACTTTCGCCGCTTTCTTTGGACACTAGAAACCAAGGCATCTGGAGCAGGGAGTCTAACTGGCTCGCCTGCATAAGGGCTACTCCGACCCTCCAAGTCGAGGAATTGCTTAAAACCTCGACGAGAAAGCAGCAGCCGGAGATCCTCCTCCGAGAACGGAGGAGGACCCCACTCTTCACGCAACAACTGAACCTCAGCATCATCGTCCCCAGTCAAGCCAACCACTCTGACTATAACTAACTAAAAATCCGCCAATTTGGCTTTGTCAGAATATATTATATGATGCGCAAACCATCCATATACCCATCCAATCCTTTCTTAAATGTTGCAAGTGAGTTACACTCAACAACCTCCTGCTAGAAACCATTCCAAAAATTTAAACACTATTACAGAATGAATATTTTCTTATATCAAGATTACACTTCTTCTTAATTTTTTAATTATGTCCCCTGGTCTTCAGTCCATAGTTTACTATAAAGAATTTATTGGTCTCAGAATTATTAATACATGTAAATATTTTATAGACTTGTACCATGTTCCCTCTGAGAAATCGCCTTCGTCCAGAAAACATTCCTAACTAATTCAGTCTCTCCTCATAGCTCTTACTCTCAAAGTTGCTTTATTCCTTGTTTCCAAACACAGATTAGCTACTTTCAGATTGCTGCTTATACTCACATCTATATCTTTTTCTTGGTCCACAGACTCAAACTAATCCCCATTCATATCGTAGTTAAATCTTTTAATTGAGAAACCTAAGTGAAGAACCTTACACTTTTTACTATTAAAATTCATTTGTCACTTATCTGTCGTCCTAAGAAGTTTATCAAGATCATTTTGAATCTTTACACATCCATCATTACTCCTTGCAAAGGTAGCCACTTTGGTATCAGTAGTATATATGAGATCAGACAATGAATTTGGAGACTAATGGGATTGTGGTGGTCTTTAATGGCTCCTTATGGCTACTTATTTCTTTTAGCTCATTATTATTTTGCAATAATTAATAATATGTTGTCATTTCGTTGGTTGACATGTGCGGGGTCGTACATGTATACTTAATAAAAAATATGGTGTAACCCTCGCGACTACGCTGCGGACGTTTTGCGTCGGATCATACGCGCGACTACGCTGCGGACGTAAAACGTCCGCTCAAACTTTTGTTAAAAATTTTCGTTTTTTTTTTTTTTTTTGTAGCTTTTAGCATTCCCATTGTGTAATTAGGTCCTTTCTGAGTTGTTTGAGCCATTATTTTAAAAATTATGTTGGCTAATACTATTTTTAAATTTTTTTTTTAAAATTGCTTGTATATTTTAAAAAGTGATTTCAATAGATTACTCTAGTATTAGCTATAAAAAGCCAAGTATACATCTGTATGTCTTCATATTTGGTAGTTTTATTTTAGATTCGACATATTCGTAATATTTTATACGAATAAAGCCTAAAATACAGTGGTTGAAATTTTATAGGTCTCTAAAAATGCGTATTTTTGTATGTATTTTTTTTTAAAAAAATTTTAATTTTTTACAGATAACAACTTCAAAATGGAATAAATCAGGATAAGGAACACAGCAATACAAGAAAAAAATGTTTATTTATAAAAAATATGATATATTTATGTAAAATAATAATAATAATAATAATAATAATAATAATAATAATAATAATAATAATAATAATAATAATAATAATAATAATAATAATAATAATAATAATAATAATAATAATAATAATAATAATAATAATAATAATAATAATAATAATAATAATAATAATAATAATAATAATAATAATAATAATAATAATAATTTTCTCCTTTTTGGCTAATATTTGGAAAACAAAAAAAAAATAATATATTATATTATTATAATATTATAGATTGCAGCACACCCCTGAGCACTTGACCTCCTCTGTATAATGTTTCTTGCAAAGGTAAGCCCCACACAGAATGCATACCTTTGACACTTTCGGGGCAGGCTTTATCCCATCCCTCTGGCATTTTGCGCACAGTCTTCGAAGCCTGTCCCCAGGAGGGATAATAACCTGCTGTGGTGGTGGTGGTGGTGGAGGTCGTACCTCTGGGTAAAGTGTCATTATAGATCCCTTTATCAGCAAGCTGAGGCTTTTATTCTTTTCGAATCTCCGGATGGCATGTGGTCTTATAAGTTCTGTTGCTAATGTTTCATAGAAGTTTATTCGAATGCAATGTTTTCTTTTCTGCAAGTCCTCAGCTATGTTTGGATCTTTGATGGAATGAAGGAGATATGCATTCAATGTGCAGATGTCTAGAATGGAATAGAACCATGACATGGTCCAACGAAGCGAGGCCCTTTTGCAAGAATACTTTCGGACCATTTGGTCGTCCGTATCCACTGCACCCATCGTTGAATTGTAGAATTCAATCACTTCTGGCCGCTTTTTGGGGTTTTCTCTCCCTCTGTAGGTTGCAGGGATTGAAAATTTGCTATGCATCGAAGAAAGCATTAGGACGTTCTTTACTGGCTTCTGCTTGGCTATATATGAAGCCAGCAGGATTGGTGCAGTGTCCTCTCCTGAAGGAGCTTTCTCCGCCATAACAAACTTTGTTGAATATAAATCTCGGCCAGAAGTTTCCTTCAGCTCATTGGGAAGATGTCTTCGTCTTTGGTTGAGGGTGCCAACCAGGGTTAGCCCTTCCTTGTACAACTGTGTGGCAAGTGGGATCGACGTATATAGCCTGTCCGTTGTAACATTTCTGTTGGACTTATAGTAGGGTCTCAAGAGATGAACAACGGACTCCTCAGGCGTTTTAGCTGGTTCGTCACCCACTTTACCACCATATGGCAACAGTTGCAAAATCATTTTTGTTTCGCAATCAGATAGCATTCTGATCAACAAACCATATTTCCCTGGTTTCGATTTTATATACAGACGAAATGCTGCGTTTCCCCTGAATAAACATAACATTTCGTCTATACAAAGTAAAGGGCCAGGGGTATAATTTTGTTCTAAAATGATGTTGATCATGTCAAACACTTCCCGTAGGGCTTCAACCTTATCAGGGTTGACTTGCCTTTCTGCTTCTCTCTCCTTCCTAGCTCTCCTGTCATCAAACCGGAGAAGAGTGAGCATAGCGCGGAATCTCCTCAAGGCCATTCCGGCCCTATAGTAACTTTTCCCACAGTTTTCGTTCCAAAGTCGCTCTAAATCCTGTTTGGTGTCATTAAACGCCCCCATAGCTATAAGAATACCCAGGAAAGCGCGTACATCCCATTTGTCGGTGGCCCTATAAAGATTTTCATCCTTTACTTGCTTTTCATGAATGAAATCTTGTGCGAATTCGTTTGTGTATTTTACAATATGCTCAACAACATGGTCCTGGAAATAAGCATCAAAACATTCCAGGACCGTTGAAGCTTCAGCAGCTTTCCCATTGAATTTTGATTCAACTCTTATTAGATTCCTGACACTTGTTCTAGAGGCTTGTGGTTCTAGGGTGGACCACTTATATCCACTTGTGGCGGTATAACAAGTACCAGGAGCAGGGCGAGCGCGAGCGCGAGCGACAGGGGCAGAAGGAGTGGCAGGGGCAGAAGGAGCGGCAGAAGGCAGAAGCAGGAGCTGAAGGAGCGACAGGTGCAGGGGCAGCGGCAGGTGCAGGGGCAGCGGCAGGTGCAGGGGCAGCGGCAGGGGCAGCGGCAGGTGCAGGGGCAGCGGCAGGTGCAGGGGCAGCGGCAGGGGCAGGGGCAGCGGCAGGTGCAGGGGCAGGGGCAGCGGCAGGTGCAGGGTCCTCTTCCTCCACTTCCATTTCCTCTGCCAGTACATAAATGCGTTCATCACAGTCATCGACATCTGATGAACTTTCATCACAGGATGAGCTTTTTATATAATCGGGGTCAACGTCGGAATCATCAAATGCATCGTCAATAGATGAATCTCCTAGACGAAGCTTTCTAAGAGACCGACGTACTGCTCCTGTTGATTCCCCAGACGTAGAGGGTTGAACCACGTCCGCACTATCCTGAAAGAGAAAGGTTTTATAAATACCTTTGTAAGGAAGTGAATGCAATAGAAACGTTTAGAGTACATTTTATATCAAATACTTACAAAATCGCGTCTAAGCATCTCATTTTTCGAAGATTGAGAAGCTGCAGGGGTAGATCTTCTTGGAGATTCAATGGAAGAAACATTCAACAGCTCGTCGATTGTGGTCTCCCCATGCCTCCTCCTCTTCTTCCTCTGCTTCAGTGACTTTTTTCACCACTTGATACGCCCGACGTAGACGGTTGAGATACGCCGCCCGTACTCGTTGTTTTATCCTGAAGAAGGTTTTATAAATACCTTTGTAAATGGAAGTGAATGCAATAGAAACGTTTAGAGTACATTATATCAAATACTTACATAACGGTGTCTCTCCAAAACGGATGTTGCAGAAGAAGAACTGCCAATAATGGGGGCGCCGTGTTTGAAAGGCGTGCTCGCGCGTTGACCTCCCTCCTCATCAGATGATGACGATTCAAGTAACTGCAAATAAATCACAAGTCATGTACATCATAAAAATATAACTAAAAAAACATAATTCTCAAGATATAAAAATGTTCATTTTTTAAAAATTTGTAAATAATGCTTACCAGTCTCTTTGGAGCCATGTTTTTGTTGTTAAAAAAAATTATTTTTGAAAAAAATATAAAACTTTGCCAAAAATTGGACAACAATACAATATTTTCCGAACAAAATTGAAATAAAATTATAAAAATTCTTTCAAATCTGAAAAAAATATATAAAGAATTATAAGTAAAAAAATTCAATCAAAAAATTAATAAAAAACTTAAAAATAAATAAATTATATTGTTTTACTACAGTATTTATCAAATACTGAAATTAAACGACCCTTTTTTAGGCTTTGTTAAAAAAAAAGCATGCGGACGAAAAACGTCCGCAGCGTAATGTCAATTTGGTTACCCACGCGCGACTACGCTACGGACTTTTTGCGTCCGTTTCAACTTTGACCCCCAATAACTTTTTTGTTTTTTCCAAGATCATCACCAAAATTAATCAACATCTTCTTGAACATTTTCTTGAAGAATACCTGGAAGGAGAAGAAAAAAGAGTAAAAAAAAATACGAAAATTTTTCAAAATTTTCAAAATAAAAGCATACGGACGAAAAACGTCCGCAGCGTAGTCGCGAGGGGTAAGGAACTTGTTTTTGTTGTTTTTGGCTGTTGTTGGTTTTTGAAAAGGTCGTACGCGAGGGACCAGAACACACACACACAGAGTAACCTACAGGCAGACCACACTGACCAGTAACTCGTGAAATTATATATTATTATTCTTTACCTTATTATATGTTCTTTCTTTAACACACACACATATATATATATATATATATATATATATATATATATATATATATATATATATATATATATATATATATATATATATATATATATATATATATATATATATATATATATATATATATATATATATATATATATATATATTTTTTTAAATATATATATATATACATATATATATATACATATATATATATATATATATATATATATATACTATATATATATATAACTATATATATATATATATATATATATATATATATATATATATATATATATAACAATATATATATATATATACTTATATGTATATATATATATATATATTTATATATATATATATATATATATATTAATTTCAATATATTTTTAACATTTATTTAAAATTTTATTTGAAATGGCTTCAAACCATGCCCTCCATGATATATTGTCAACAACACAGACCGCAGAGCTAAGAGAGCTCAGATATCTATCGGAAAATTTCTTTGTCCATTTATAGTTAGTTTTTACCGAACACTAAATGAACCTTTTATTTTCGTTATGCGTAACAACACCCAAATACACTAATTAGGTGGGTTGGGATATTGTTCAGAATTTGTTTGTAATATAGAGCTGGTGAAGAAGGAGGTTGTTTGAATTTGTGGTGGATGGGGTTGGAGAGATCAATGTGGCATGAATGTTGGGGTGTTTGAGTTTTGGTAAAGAATTGTGTGCCTATCATGTCAAGGTGTGTGTCTGTGGATAGTATTTTGTTTTCTTCGTTCAGGTGTTGTTCTGTAGTAGTTGATGTTCATCCTGTTATGATATTTACTGCTTTGTTTTGTTTGTTTGGAGTTTCTTTATGTCGTTTTTAGTCAGTAGTGGGTGCCAGGTTGGAAAGGAGAAGTTTAGAGTCGGACGAATGTATTGTTTGTATATGGGGGTGGATGTCTGTTTGTTGTTTGTGAAATCTGTGCCAACGATGGTTCTTAATATGTTTAGTTTCTTGTTTGCTGATGAAATTGTGTTGTCTGTGTGTTTTTTAAAGATGAGATGAGTAACAAGTGTTCCTCCGAGGATTTTGGGAGTTTTGTTGAAGGGTATGGCAATGTTGTTTAAGTAGACTTTGGGGGGGAGGGTGCCAAGTTGGCGGTCTGTGGTGATTAAAGTGATTGATGATTTGTTTGGTGAGGCTGACATTCTGTTTTGGAGTTTATTGATGTATAGTTGTGTCAGGTTTGTGTCAGTGTTTAAGTTCAGATGTATAGTGGCAATGGTAAGGTCATATA